>JALRMM010000638.1:0-15200 GCA_026122155.1 Zymoseptoria crescenta
AGCGGAAGCGTGAGGAGAGGATGACCCGAGCAGAGCTCAACGTGACCACAAAGATTTGAACCATCTCATCACCACCTTTACCACTCCACCCCCCCCCCCCCCCCCCCCCCCCCCCTCAAGGTTGATCCCACAATCCTGTGTACGTCCACGGACAAACAACGAGACCCAAAACTCAGCAAGTCCGCGTCGCACCACCATACGCCCGCGAAACCTTCCAGCAGAAGGACCAAAAACCAAACCCTCAAATCGACCCACCCTAGAGGACGGCGATCCTGACACTCACACTCACACCCTCTTTCCAAACCTCACATGACGACACAATTCTCCTCATCCCGCTTCTGATCCCGCTTCCCCTCCTTCCGCGACAACTTCCCATTCACCGGCCTCGCCGGCGGCCCGTTCTTCCCTCCACTCCGCTTCAACTCCTCCAACCGCTCGATCGCCTTGGGGAATTTGTGCGCTGTAAACGTCACACGCACACGAGTCAGCGAATCCAATCAAAAATCAAAAACGTCTCCACCCATCACCACCCCCCCCCTCCTCGACTCAAAATAGGGGTTGGGAAAAGGAGAGAAATGTGTCCACTTACAAGCCGCCCGTCCATACCACTTCCTCCCCTCCTCCAGACTCCTACTGCACCCGATCCCGTTCTCCGCGAAATACCCCATGGCGAACATCGCCTTCGGCAACGGCGGCTCGCTGATCGCCGCCTTGCGCGCCCACAGGTACGCCTCCTGCTCCGAGTGTTCCAGCACGCCCTCCGCGCCCGTGAGATACCATCCGCTCAGCGCCAGTTCCGCTTTGTGTTCCCCCTGCGCGGCCGCTTTCGTGTACCAGGAGATGCTCTGACGGTTGTCGACGGGGAGACCGAGGGTGCCGTATTCGTACGCCTGACCGAGGCGGAATTGGGAGAACTTGTAGCCGAGGGAGCCGGCGCGGAGGTAGAGCTCGCGGGCGTGGGCGTCGTCGGGCAGGACTTTGTTGCGCACTTCCGGGTCGACGTTGGCGGATTCGTAGAGCGTGGCGAGTTCGTGGAGGGCGTGGGGGTGTTCGGCGTCGGCGCGTTCGGCGCCGCGTTTGAGCCAGGTGACGGCTTCGGCGACGTTGCGTTGTTGGCCGAGGAGGGATTTCAGGAGGATGGCGCCGAGTTTGTACATTGCTGCGGGATCGCCGAGGGCGGCGGCGCGGCGGTACCATTGGACGGCTTTGGGGTAGT
Organism: Zymoseptoria crescenta; assembly: GCA_026122155.1. NCBI lineage: Eukaryota > Fungi > Ascomycota > Dothideomycetes > Mycosphaerellales > Mycosphaerellaceae > Zymoseptoria > Zymoseptoria crescenta. The sequence goes on from JALRMM010000638.1 coordinate 1,217, forward strand.
CGCGGGAGGTCCCTCCTCCTTCCTCGGGTCCCATTTCGCAGCACACGGCGGTGCGGTATGCGGCTTGAGGGTGACCGGCTTTGGCGGCGGCTTGGTAGAGTTTGAAGGCTTCTTTCGTATCCGGTTCGAGCCCGAGAAGGCCGCAGCCGTAGGCGTCTGCGAGATAGAATTGCGCCTCGGGGTATTGGTTTGCGACGAGCTTTTTCAACCGTTTGTGGGCGTCGAGAGTGTAGCGTTCGGCATTCTTGGCGGTGGTACCTCGATCAGCGCGACCGCCTTCATTGGCCAGGACTGATGCGGCTTCGACGAGCTTCTTGACGAGGAGGAGGCCTTGCTTGGGGGAGTTGGTTGCGTCGGCGGAGCGGCGGAGTTCGTCGAGTTCGGCATGGGTGACGGGACGGGGTTGGTCGACGGAAGGTCTGCGTTGGTGGGAGGGAGGTGCAGTTGAGGAAGGGGTAGGAGGTGGTTGTGAGGATTGCGGTCCACCGTTGTAGTTTCTGACTGGCGGAGGTTTGGGTGGTGGACCTCCACCTTGTGGACTCATCAGGCCAGGACGAACAGGGACTGGGTGTGAGGGAAGTGCATCAGGATTCATGGTCCCAGTGGTAGGGTTGTCGGCGGATCGCATCTTCACCAGAGGAGCACCGTTGGGAGGACCGCCTGGTCCGCCTGGTCCGCCCGGACCACCAGGAGGCGGACGCATTCCTTGCCTTAGAGGTGGCGCACTTCCGGGCCCTCGTTCCTGCCAACCTGCAGGACCTGTCTGTGAACGATCCAAATCCGGACGAGGGATGCCACCTGGCGGCAATCCACCAGGAGGCATCCCAGCAGGAGGCATCCCGCCAGGAGGCATCCCACCAGGAGGTGGTCTCAAAGGCCGACCATATTGATCGAAACGTTGCGGACCAGGAGGAGGACCTTGTCGTCGTGGACCCTGCCTCCCATCGTCGAGAGATCTTCTCACCGGCGGCTCATGCGCAAATGGCGCTCGAGGAGGCATTGGTCCGCCTCGTCCATACCCTTGATCCGCAGCGTGAGGAGGTGGACCTCGATATGGCATCTCATATGGAGGTCGCAGTCCTTGTTGCATGGGAGGCTGTCCTTGTTGCATTGGATGTTGACCTTGTTGCATGGGTGGACTGTTTGCATATGGATCTGTTGCACCTCTTTGTGGAGGACCTCGAGGTTGCGGCGGTCCTGGTCCTGGTCTGCCAGATTGATCATACGCAGGCTGATGATGCCCCAAATTCTGCGCGGAGTGCGATTGCGGGAATTGAGCCGGAGGAGGCGCATTTCTCACAGCGGGCATAGGCAGAGACACCGACGACGGCGTGACCTCAACCTGCCTCTGACCTTCCACCAGCCGCTTCTGTGCGAGTGAGGTCTGTCCGGGCGCAGCGCTGTCAAAGTCGGGCATCTCCGACTCAATCTCCTCGGTTCGATTTGTAGGCGGTCGATTGATCTGTCCTGGCATTGGCTCGTGCTCGTGTTGCGATGTGGCGGCGTAGTCGTCGTAGATGGCGCCGAGGCTGTGAGGTCTTGAGCCGACTTCATCCTGCATCCATGGTTTGGTGTCCTGCTGAGGCATGTGGTCTCGAGTGCGAGGATCGGGTGGAGCTCTTTGCGCGTGGGAAGTCGATGGACGAGGCGGAATGACACCCGCACTCAACGGTTGATGCTCTCCATATCCCGGCTGTCGCCTTGTATCGACGGTCAGACCCTGGGCTGTCTTGGGCGGACTATGCCCATATCCGTTGACCGGCTTCCTCTGCTGATATTGTTGCTCTTGGGCAGGTCTCGCGGAGGCTTGCGGCTGTGGCGGAGGCTGGGAGTCTACAATCGGCCACTGAGCAGGGTACTGGTCATGCGAGGCGTTGGGATTGTGTAGTATCTCCGGTTCGCTGAAGGGTCTGTCGTCTTGATAATGTCGCTGTGCGCCGTTTTGCCGTTCATAGTTTGCGTCAGGAGCCGATTCGGTGCGCTCGATCGGAGGTCTGCCGTTTTGAGGGCGAGGATGCTGCTGCTCCCGTTGACCATTCTCTCTCGGCCTCGAGCTTGCAGGGATTTCTGGTCGACCGTTTTCCGGACTCGCGCGTGGTGCTACCCCTCCCGCCCTGTCCTCCTTTTTTGGAAACGTGGGAAAGGCATTGTCCAGAGGCATGGCTTGAGGTGTCAAATTGCGCTTGGCAAACTTCTCCTTCTCTCTCGCTTTCCACTCCGCCATGGCGTCCACCTTGTGCGGCGGCGGAGCGCGAGGCGCATGCTGTGGCTGTTCGTAGTGATCTCTCGGCCTTGATTGCGCATGTCCGTGCTGTTGTTGCGGGTGTCCATTCTGTTGCTGTGGATATCCATTCTGACGAGGCTGGTCTCGAGGGTCATGGTGGTATGCGGGTTGCGCTTGAGGCGGTGGAGGTCCTCGCGGGGCTCTGGGTTGATATCTCGGATCGTAGGAGCGATCCTGCTCTTGTTGTGGGTATCCACGTGGCTGTCGATCGTAGCCGTTGTGATGCGGCTCGTGGTATGCCGGCTCTTGCGCGTGGTTCATGGCGTGGCCGTAGTCATTGTAGCCGCCATGCTGAGGTTGGTGATGGTCGTGAGGACTGCCATTGGCATAAGCACCCTGTTCGTAGTCGTCGTAGGGCGAACTGGCGTAGTCGGCATATTCGTTCTGTGGTGCGGTCAAGGCTGGGTTGGAAGGCGGCGCTTGGTAGTAGTGTCGGCGTGGCGGCTCGTAGGAGGCATTCTGATCGTACGCCATGATTGTGGAGTGGGAGGGAGGAGATCAGGTCGGGTTGTCGCAGGTCATGGTGTTGTTGGCTATTGGGTGTCGCGTGGGTGTGGAGGTGTCGCGTGGGTGTGGAGGGGAGTTGAACCAAAGTCACTGCTAAGAACAGTATATTCCAAGGCAATATTCAAGGCAACATTCAAGGCAAATTGAAGGCAAATTGAAGGCAAATTGAAGGTGGTTGGAGGTTGTGCATCATCATTCAGAATCAAGGAAGGTCACATGCAAGACGGGACTCGGCCTAGCAATCGATCTGATCTTCGATGTCGTGCTTCCTCGCAGCAAACCAGACTCAGCCACCTACGTTGAGCACTGTAAGACAGGCAATTGTCTCTCCAATGTCTCCATGCATCCTCCGACCTCACTCGTTGTCGTCCAGCCTTGCTATCCACAAATCTTCACAGCCGAACAAACTTCCCCCCTGATCCCGGTTCGTGAGTTTGTTTTTTGTCATTCGTGTTCTGATTCGAAGACTCGCTGAGGCTATGAAGACTGGAGGGAGGAGGGGAGGATTTGAGGGTGGGGGATGGTGTTGGTGTTGGTTTCGTGAGTTTCGTGAGTCTGAATGTCGTATTCTGATCCAAAAAAGAAAGCACACGCTGATGCTATGAAGACTGACTCCTTTCCAAGCTTGCGGAGCATACCAACGTTTCGCTGGTCACATAGCAACGGTATCTGTGCGTCTCGTCAGTAATACATCTCTGTCAGCCCTTCGAGCACCAACTCATCCTCACCTCACTTTCACACCCCATCTCGTAAACGACACTCTCTCACTCCCCCACAACCTCCTCCCACTCCTCTCCCAACTCTAACCTCGCCCTCCACCTCCACCTCCACCCACTCCCCCATCCCCTTCGCACCACCCCCGCATCCCATCCCCACACCTCCTCCACCCCCCTCGCCTCTCTTCCCACGCCCCACGCTCGAATCCTCCTCCACCATCGCCTCCGCGATCGCGTCCTCCAACCGCTGCACTTCCACCCGCACGACGCCGCTCTCATATCCACGGTCCCCCTCCCCGCCGTCGAAGCGTCCGCCGAGAAACCCCGGCACGGGCGAAAGCTTCTCTCCCGCCTCATCTGCCGTCTCTACCTCCTTACCACCCTTACCCTCCACCTCCGCAACACGTCCTCCCCTCGAACGGCTCACTCCAATATCTCCCCCTCCGGCGAAATCCCCCCTCTCCATCCCTCCTCCGTCTTCTCCACCGCCCAAGTCCCATTCCGACAACGACTCTCCCGTTCCTTCTTCGCGTAGCAGTTCGGAGTCGCGGCGTGGACAGAGGAACGTGGAGGACGTGGGCGATGGGAGGGCGTTGAGCGAGGGGGGGAGGGGATTCATCGCTTTTTTGTAGGCGTTTCGGGACGGGGTCGAGACGCTGGTCTGAGAGTCGATTGCGGGGATTTGGCGGGGACGACTCGAAGTGGTGTTGGGGCCGGGACTCGAGGTCTCACGACGAGAAGAAGAGGACTCGACGGACGAGGATAAGTCCTCGTACTGCTCGACTTGTAGGGGTCTCCCTGCGACACTAACAGGGCGACGTCGCTCGAGCTTGAGTGGTGCCGGCCGCCTCCTCCTCCTCCCCTCCAACGAGAGTTGCTTGCGGAGACACAGTTGCAGCGTCATCGTCTCCGGCGGGGTGATGGACGGGTAGAGTTCCTCTTCTTCGTCTTCGTCTTCGCCGCGGGCGCGAGCGCGGAGGGAGGTTTGGAGGGCGAGGGTGGAGGGGGAGAGGAGGGAGAGGGTTGGGTCTTGGGTTGATGCTGAGGAGAAGGAGAGGTGGGTTGGGGTGTTGGGTGGGGCGGTGGAGTGGTGGTTGTGTTGGCGCTGGGGGGGTCGAGGTACTGTTATGGTGGTGGTGGTGGTGGGTTTGAGGAGGGGGATTGTGGTGCTGAGGGCTGCGTTGATTTTGTCGGAGGGGGTGGGGCTGGTGGTGTTGAGGTTGTTGCTTGGCGGATGCGCGCTGGTTGGAGGGGTTTTGACGGACTTGGTGGGCTCGCTGGTGTTGTTGTTGTTGACGAGGGGGGTGTCTTTCGTCTTTCTGCGCTGGTGCGGAGGGATGGTCTCCTTGGCCGTGCCGGCTTCGAGGGACATGTGGAAGTGGAAGGAGGAGTGTGTTGTGGTAGGTGGGGCGGGTGGCTTACTGCGAGGACCGTGGATGGTCGCCATGACTGGTGTGTCTTGCGCAAGTCAGATACCCTAGCCGCGAGGAGGTATGGGACTGGCGAGCCGTCCTCGAGTCTGTTTGTGAGGGTCGAGTTTTGGGTGCGCAGAGGTCGGGTCGAAGCGCGGGCGGTGGAGGATGAAGGACAAGCCGACCGCACGAAGGATGGAGCAAGAAAAAGAATCCGGACGGTGCGAATGAAGAAGTTTCTCCGTCTTGTCGTGGGAGAGAAGGAAGAGGGATTCGGACGCCGCGGTCGACGAAGAAGTTTGCTCGGCTTGCGGCGGGGGCGGAAGTGCGGGCCGCAGCTTATCAATCGGCGGCGCGGTGGAGTGAATGGGATTGACAGGGCAAGTGAAGTGAAGAGATGTTGAGACTCCAACCTCTTGAGGGCTGTCTTGAAGACGAGGATGAAAAGGGGTGAGAGCGATAATAAGATGTTCCTACCTGGTGTTTGTGATGGTCGTCGCAGTATTGCGCAGATGTTCGGAATGGTTCTGTGTCGTGGTGTTGTTGTGATGCGGTGTTGTGATGTTCTTGTCGTCGTCGTCGTTCTGTTTCCTTCCCTTCACTTCACTTCTGGCTGTCACATGCCAAATTTCCGAGCTTCACTTCACTTTGCAACGTCATCGGTGGGCGCCTGAGGCACAAAGCTGACCAGACGGTGCCTTTTAGCCTGAAACTGCGCCGGAAGGGTCCAAGTTGATCTAGATTTCACGCGTGGCCAAGAAGTCGAGGGGAGACACGGAATAATGTGCAGCATGGCGGATACAAGCCAGTGTGCAGTTGACGGCCCTCTTCCAAGTCATGCATACCTTACCACCTCAATGCCGACATGTAGTGACTTTGGTTGAGATCCATCAATGTATGGGGCTGAACTTTGATGCTCCGCCTCACAGATCCACCCCACATTCACATTGGCCCACTTCTCGATCTCTTGAGGGAGGATTGTCCCTGCAGCTGCGATGTTGAAACCGATCGCAGTCCATCTGACCACTGTTCTCTTCTTCTTCTTGACCTCACCATCACTGTCGCTGTCGCCGAAGTGTGTGCTTCTTCCTCCCCCCAGCACCGCACCGCTCCGCCCTCCCACCGTCGCTAGAATCCACAACCATGTCCGCCGCACGGTAAGACCCCGGTATCTCACCACTACCCCGACTCGCAACGGCCGCCATCATGCCCGACCCCAGCACCGACAACTGGGCAGAAGAGGAGGCCAAACACTCCTGGTTCAAGCGGAAGGTCCAGCTCCCCGCGCAGCGGAAATACCAACGCTACTTCGTCGAGCTGGTCTTGCGACAGAAACCTCTCCCGCCTTCGATCGATGGACGACATGTTCCTCTGTGTCCGGAGAATGACAAGGCGTTGATCGATGAGAGGAGAGGACATGCGTTCATTTCGAATTCCATCCGGAGTTCGAGATATACCGTCTACGACTTCGTGCCAAAGCAGTTGTTCTTTCAACTTACGAGGTTGAGCAACTTTTACTTCCTGTGCATTGGTATTCCACAGACGATCCCCGGGCTGTCCACTACGGGAAACTACACGACGATTCTCCCCTTGGCCTTCTTCATCATCTTGACGGTGATCAAAGAAGGATATGACGACTTTTGCCGGCACCGTATGGATGTGGTGGAGAACAATACCCTCGCAACGGTCCTCCGCGCGAAGAACGGTGCTGGATTCGTTTGGACAAGAGATGGGATTCTGCAAAGGCTGAGAAGTGCACTACCCACAGCATCACTTCCATGGCAGTCGAAGAGCCAGGGACATGAGAAGGTCGAAGAGCATGAGTTGGACGAGGATGACAGTTTCGCGTGGAGCAAGACCAAATGGCAGAACATTCGAGTGGGAGATGTGCTGCGATTGAAAAGGAACGACCCGATCCCCGCGGACATCATCCTGTTGAACAGCACAGGCGAGAACGGCGTGGCATACATCGAGACCATGGCGCTGGACGGTGAGACCAACCTCAAACCGAAACAGGCTCTGCCGATGATCTCCGATGTCTGTGGCACTGTCTCCGACATCAAGCGGGCAGACGTGGAATTTGTGCTTGAAGACCCGAACCCGAATCTCTACGACTTCAACGGCAAGGTCACGGTGGAGGGCAAGACTCTTCCATTGACAATGAACGAGGTCGTTTACCGTGGCAGCGTCCTCCGCAACACCACCCACGTCTACGGTCTGGTTATTAATACCGGTGAAGAGTGCAAGATCCGGATGAACGCCAACCACCACCCGACGGCCAAAATTCCTCGCCTTGAAAGGTACGCCAATCAAGTCGTGCTCTCTTTGATCGTCTACGTAGTATCCCTCTCCGTTGGATGTGCTGGTGGTTACCTGCTCTGGCACCAGCGATACGAGAAGGAGGCGTGGTATCTGAAAGATGCGGCTCCCGAGTTCAAGCAGATTATTGTCGGATTTTTGATCATGTACAACAACATCATCCCGCTGGCTTTGTACATCAGTTTGGAGATTGTCAAGATTGGACAGATGTTGATGGTACAAGGGGATTTGAAGATGTACTGCGAGGAGAGCAACACACCGATGACGTGCAATACTAATACGATCTTGGTGAGTTAAATGGGATGATGGGCGATGTGGATGGAGCTGACAACCTTGCAGGAGAATCTTGGTCAAATCAGCTACATCTTATCGGACAAGACCGGAACATTGACCGAGAATGTCATGCGTTTTCGAGGGATCAGTCTTGGTGGCATTGTCTGGATGCACGGAAACGATTCTCCCCTGCCTTTGCAATCACTGCCACTTCAGGATCAGCCTACAAATCCACGGGATACCAATATCACCGCCAAGGGTGGGAAATCCAGCGCTGGACCGACTCCGGCGATCGTGATTGAAGAACGAGAGGTCACTAGCTCTGGTCCATCCTCCAGCAGTGAAGGCTCGTTGGAGCCACGACATTCGTCAGTATATCGCAGATCAGAAAGTCGACCACGTCCCCAAGCCGAGCGAACAACACAAGAACTCCTCCAGATCATCCAACGGCAACCGGGGTCCGCCGTAGCTCGCAAAGCCCGCGAGTTCCTCCTTGCCCTGGCAATCTGCCACACCGCCCTTCCTGAAGTCACCAATGGCAAGACTGACTTTCAGGCTTCCTCGCCTGATGAGCTCGCCCTCGTTCGCGCCGCCCAAGACCTAGGCTTTCTTCTTATCAACCGCTCCTCGCAGAAAATCGAACTCGCGGTCACTACCCCGGACGGCCGCCGAACCACCGAGTCCTATGGGATCCTCGAAGTCATTGAATTCACCTCCAAGCGCAAACGCATGTCTATTGTCGTGAGATGTCCTGATGGCAGGATCTGGCTCATTTGCAAGGGCGCCGACAGCGCCATCATCCCACGTTTGAAACAATCCGCACTTGCGCAAAGGAAAGAATCCGAAGTTCGCCGCAGCGTCGACACAGCCCGTGATGCAATCAGGAGGAGCGAGCAAAACGACAGGATCAGTTTTGCCGGCGGCCGACCCAGTCTGAATCTCATGCGCGGCAGAAACTCAATGGACATCCGCTCCGCATCCGTCGATGCGCGGCGCTCAAAGTCTCTCCGCCGCAGTCTCCACATCGGTCGTCCCACCCTCGAAATCCCCTCTCGCCGTCAAAGCACCGACGTCCGCCGGAGTCTACAGCAAGACCTTCGCGCGTTCGAAACCGTCCCTGATGAGATGATGTTCCAGCGGTGTTTCGAACATATCGACGCTTTCGCTAGTGAGGGCCTGAGGACTTTGTTATTCGCGCACAAGTACCTCGAAGAAGGCGAGTATGAGGCTTGGAAGAAGGTGTATGTGGAAGCTACGACGAGTTTGGTGGGGAGGGAAGGAAAGGTGGAGGCTGCGGGAGAGGTGGTTGAAGGGGAGTTGGGGTTGTTGGGCTGTAGTGCGATTGAAGATAAATTGCAGAAGGGGGTGCCGGAGACGGTGGAGAGGTTGAGGGTGAGTACTGTTCTTGTGTTGTTTCTGGGATTGGTGGGCATCAGGGTGCTAGCATGCTCTTGCCAGCTGCCCCTTCCCGAAACATCTTCACCAAGACATATGCTGACAATCTGGCTTTTCACAGCGCGCCAACATCCGCATCTGGATGCTGACAGGCGACAAACGCGAAACGGCCATCAACATCGCCCACTCCGCTCGAATCTGCCAACCGACCTCGCACATCACCATTCTTGACTCCACCAAACCTGATCTCTTGAACCAACTCCGCTCAATACCCCTCGACCCAACCCTCCACCGCGTCGTCGTCATCGACGGCCAAACCCTCTCCGCCATCACCGAGGACCCTGAGATGAAACACCACTTCTTCACCACCACCATCCCGACCACAGAATCCGTCATCGTCTGCCGAGCTTCCCCCGCGCAAAAGGCATTCATCGTGACCGCGATCCGCGCGAGATTACCCGGCTTGACGCTCGCGATCGGAGACGGAGCGAACGACATCGCTATGATCCAAGCGGCGCACGTGGGTATTGGACTTTCTGGAAAGGAAGGACTGCAAGCTGCGAGAGTGGCGGACTTTTCAATCGCGCAGTTCCGGTTCTTGCAGAGGTTGTTGCTCGTGCATGGACGGTATCAGTACCTCCGGACCGCCAAGTTCATTTTGATGACGTTCTGGAAGGAAGTCTTCTTCTACACCGGTATGTCTCTCAGTCTTTTCCCCTCTTACCCCTCAACCTCACGCTGACTATGACATCAACGCCAGGCCAACTCCTCTACTCCCCCCACGCCGGCTACACCGGTTCCTCCCTCTACGAAGCCCTCTCCCTCACCGTCCTCAACACGCTCTTCACCTCCCTCGCCGTCATCATCCCGGGCGTCTTCGAACAAGACCTCCGTCCCACCACCCTCCTCGCCGTCCCCGAACTCTACCACTTCGGCCAGCGCAACCTCGGCCTGAACTTACCCATGTGCTCGATGTGGATGATCCACGGCGTCGCCCAGGGGATCCTCGTCTGGTTCGTCAGTTACTTCTTCTGGGGCGTGTTCCCCTTCCAGTCCGATCGGAACACTTATGCGTTGGGACACTTGGTGTTCTCCCTGGGCATCATGTGGACGAACTATAAGTGTCTCGTGCTCGAGACGAGGTACAAGACGTTGATCGTCGGTGTGTCGTTCGCCATCACCACGGGCGGATGGTGGGCGTGGACATCCTTTCTGAGCGCCATCTACAGCAATAACCTCAGTCCCTTTGACGTCAAGGGGGGATTCCAGTACGGTTTCGGAAGGGATGCGAACTGGTGGGCCACGTTGGCGTTGGCGTTCTCGGTGTTGGCGGTCGTGGAGGCGGGCTGGGCGGCGGGGGTGAAGACGTTGGCTACGTGGGGGGTTGGGGTGAGGTTGCCGGGGAGTGGTGGAGGAGGTGGAGGTGGAGGTGCAGGGGCGGTGGGGAGTGTGCGGCTTTGGCAGGAGATGGAGCAGGATGGGGTTGTGGGCAGACGGTTGAGGGAGATGGCGGGGAGGGAGGGGGTGGTGGAGGTGGAGGGGAGTGGGATGGAAGGTAAGGACTTTGAGGGTGATGAGGAGGAGGACGTGGAGAACGGGAAGGGGAGGGGGAGGTGGAGGGGACGGTGGAGGAAGGGGAGGGGGGAGGTGGTTCTGACTTGAAAGGGTATGTCGTCATGTTTTGCGAGCTGCGGACCATGCGGTCGATGATGGGATGATGATCGGAACGATACCCTCCCTTGCTGGGAAGCAGAAGATCTAGACATGTACAGACCCGCGGGGCATTTTTTATGGTGTATACACGGCACGGCCTTTTGCACACAGCATCCAAATTGGGGATTCCCCCCCCCCCCCCTCTCCACGACCCTGGCTCCAAAAAAAAAGGGACTGTGATCGCGGGCGGAAGAGAAAGAGGGTGACTTTGACTGTGTGTGTGAGAGAGAGAGAGAGAGTACATATGCGCAGGCAATGAATTTCCTCAGCTTGTCCCCCACCTCCGGCGGCGAGGTTTTGGGCTTTTTCTCGACTGCAAGTCTTCTACATCTCGCTCCGTGTTCCCTGGGGTGGGAGTCCGGGGAGACGATGGTTTCTTGGCTACTGTTGTCGTTCTTCCTTTTCCATGGCGAGGGAGGTGGACGAAGCTCCAGAGTGGCCAACTAGTCGAATTCCGCATTTCCCGATTTCCGAAAAGTGCAATTCTCCGTTAGTGCGATTTTCGCAGATATAAAGAGATTCTTACGAGTTTATTTAGGTGTATTCTACACCTATTCGTACTCGCTATTATCCTTTTCGCGTCTATTACTATTGTAGTTAAGAGATAGACATTACTCCCTTACTATAAGCTAATTACGCCCGTACTAATCGAGTATTCGTAGTAGAGTATGTTTATCGCTAGTCGACCAGATTCTTCCGCTAATCCGAGAAGGAAAGGCGCATACGGAAGGTATACGGGACGTACCGCTGCCGCGGCTAGGATACAACTCTACTTTAGCTTAGTAATAGCGGCTCTTACTTAAAAATATACGGGGCGAGTCTACCGGAGGGCGGGGCGAGTCTACCGAGAGAGCTAAGCCTAAAGTAAAGCAAGCTAGGCTGTTTCCGCTAGGTCGATAGTCTAACTAAGCTAGTCTAAGGTCTAACTAAATTTAAGCTTAAATCTTATTTCCGAGTAGCGAGGACCTCGAAAAGGTATAGCTTACGGACGAGCTATTCGTCCGCGTTAATTTAACTTTTGCTTAATTTCTACTCCGTCTTCCTTCCCGTAGCACGCCTTACTAGAAAGAATAGGTTAACTAGCGATAAACATACTCTAGTTTGAAGCTCGAAGTTCAAAGTTTAAAGTTTAGGATTAGAGTTTTTACTATAACTTCTATCTACTACTAAGACTTTTGTCAAAATTCTATAGCGAAAAAGCAATATCTACGAGATATAGATATATCTCGCTATCGCGTCCGTAACGACGATATTCGTCTCTTATAATATTATCTATCTCTCCGTAGATACGCACCGGCGTCTATATATAGGGGCACGGCGTCTATATATAGGGCTTCCGGCGTATATATACTATAGGACTTCTAGCCTCTATAGACAATTTCGCGCTATCGTAGGAACACGTTTTCGGAAATCGGGAATTCTAGAATTCGACCGGTTAGCCACTCTAGGCCTATGTAAGGTGTGTGTTAATATGCTAGCGTGTTTCGGGTGGAATTACCTAAAAGTGTAGATTACGCTTTTAATGCGTGTATTAGACGATTAGGGGGTTCTAGACCTAGGAGCTATTACGGACTAACTACGGAAATAGAGAGTTAAGGTCTAGACCCTTTTTGGTATTTGGAATTATAACCTCTATATAGTTAGCAGGTTAGATAACCGTAACAAAATTATGGTTTTTCTTAATCTACAAGTTTACCCCTATATTGCACTACTATACTAATAGTTATAAGCCCGGATTCGTGCTAAACTACGTATTTAAGAGACAACCCCCAACAATCGACCTTAATAGACGCCTTGAAATTCGACTCGCTAGGTTTTCCGGCCGTAACGAACGTTAGACGCCGAGAAGTAGTCTATACCGACCAAACGAAATACGACGACTAGTACTTAATTACCAAGTTAGCGGCAATCGATAATGGACTGTTCTAATATATACGCGAAACGACGCTAATTGGACTAGTAGGTATAACAATAGATCGAGTTTAAGAACTATACGAGCCGATTATGCTAATTAAGCCGGATCTTGGAATTAAAATCGAGGATCTATAGGAACAAGGAAACTACATCCGTTAGCAACAAAATAAGGCCTTCTTCGACTTAAGGATAAAGGATTACGCTAGAGAATCTATTATATACTCCGAGTTTAAGAAGAAGAAGGATAACTTTAAGAAATACTTTACCCGAACAATTCTATTAGCATACGTGGACGACCTAAATAATTAATACCCGCCGATACTAGCTAATTGGATAGACTTCGTTACTAAAACGTTTACTCTAGACGACGCGACTAGGCGAAGATTCCTATTAAAACAGCACTTCGACCTAATGTCCGGACCTAAGTCGACTAATGTCTATATGCACCTATAAAAATAGCTGGAACTAGAGAAGAAGATGCTAAGGGGGTTACACCTAGTATATTCCATCCTAAAAGACGACTTCGTAAGGATAGTCGAAGAGAAGATTAATATTACAACCGGAAGAATTATTATAGTGTTCTCTATACTCCAATAGTGCGTTCGAGAAGTAATAGTGTTCTTGAATAGAGACCTAGGCAACCTAGCTAAAGCCTTATACGTAAACGCGACGTTCGGGATAGACGAAGACTAGATAGCCGCTCCTAAAGTTCAAGGAATAGGTCAAATTAGCTTCTATACATAGCCGGTTATAGGACCTAATAGACGGCCGAATAGACTACACCTTCACGCGGTAGCCGTCGTAAGTACCTTCCTCGGAAGGGAAACTAAGATAGTCTAGAAGAACTCTCCTCGAAAACCTCTCGAATCCGCCCGAAATCCTTCTCGAAATCCGCCTTAAAATATAAGCTATAATAGAACAACAGCACGATTCGAACGAACAGCCCTCTACGCTACGAATAAAAGAAGAAGAAGAAGAAGAAGAAGAAGAAGAAGAAGTAGTCCACTCTACCCTATACGCGCACCTCCTCGAAATCCGAACCGAAATCGCATGTCCCTTCTTTAGAGACTTCGTCGCCCTCGAAAGAAAGGAAACATATATATACTTTAAAGAGCTAGAACTCGGTGGAATCTATAACTCTACGATTAACCTACGTAGTTGTATGCGCTAGAATGTAGCATACAATTCCACAAAGGCATATTAAGGATAAGAGAAGATAGCGAGTTAGATAGCTGCTTGCTCTCTCTCTCTCTCTCTCTTTTTCTCTCCTTCGAATTCGTAGTGTACGTGCGAAGCGGAAGGATCCGCTGAAAATTCTACAAAAAGCTTGGCGCGAAAATTCTGTAGCTCCGTATTAAGGAAGGCTAAGGCATAGCCTAGCTCTGGACCTTAGGTAAGGTCGTTAACGATACGTGGATAATACGACGCCGAGCGTGGCGGCGAATGCCGCT
>JALRMM010000639.1:0-15178 GCA_026122155.1 Zymoseptoria crescenta
CTAACCCTAACCCTAACCCTAACCCTAACCCTAACCCTAACCCTAACCCTAACCCTAACCCTAACCCTAACCCTAACCCTAACCCTAACCCTAACCCTACCCTAACCCTAGGCGTCGACCTCCTCCTACTACGTAATTACGCGGTTACCGGCTTCGCGGACCGCGAGGCAGTACGGAGGGATAATGCGGCATTATCTAGGGATACCGAGCGCGCCGGAGAGGAGCGACGCTCACTAGGTAGCGTTATTATAAAGTTAACTAGGTTTACGCCTATAAGCTCCTCTTTACCTACCGCGCAACGCTAGTCGATATTAGCGATCTCCTCCGCCGTTACGAGGCGTAGGCTACCTAGGGTACGGTAGCCTTACTCCTCGAGGTATTATATTACGAGGCCCACTACTATAAAGCCGTTCTTCGTCGCCTACGGGCTACGCCCGATTAGGCGCTAAAGGATGCGTTTAAAGTAGAATTTGCTATTAGGTTGTCTACTAAGGGCGATAGCCCTATACTCCCGGCTATTTAGGCCGAGGTACTATATCTGTCCCTCGAGCATTTAATCTAGTTCGGCCGTAGGGGTATAGGCGTAGCGTATAATAAAGCCGGCGCGGTAGGGCGATAGACGTCTAGAGCGGGTTAGGCGCTACGGGAGGATAGGGCGCGGTAGACGGTAGCCTCTTAGGTTCGGCGTAATACGTACGCACCGGCTAGCGGGTGTTAGTAGGTAGGTCTCTATCGTGTAGTGCCCTACTATAGGTTAGGCGGATAGGGCATCGCTACGACGGTACGCGGCTATAGATCGCCTCTAGGTCGAGGGACGTGTTTCGGAGAGTAGGAGGGTTATAGAGGACGGGAGCAGTATAATAGCTAGAAATCGTAGTCGAGAGTGAAGGGAAGACGATAGAAGTGCTATAGAAGGTCGAGGCTACTACCTTAGCGTAGAGAGTAAGCCTAGGGTAGGGTAGTAGAGAGCGGGCGTACGGACGTTGTGCTAGTAGGTAGTAACCCGGGTAGAGAGGAGAAGAATAAATCCTAATAGAACCGGGAAAGAGCCTCTTGCGACGCGATATATACTTAGTAAGGTAGAAGATGCATTAGGCGGGGTTACTATCGACACTAGGATAAGGGCCGTGCTAAGCCGCTCTCGGCTAGTAGATCGGCGCGCAGATCGTACTAAGGGATCCTAGGTACCTTATTTAACTTGTTAGGGTTGCCGAACTTAGGGTCGGACGGTTACTTAGGGTTAGGGAGACTATAGTCTAGGTTAAGCAAGACGACGCGGATACGGGTCTATAGAACATCGCGTCGCATTTAAGATCGGTACAATAGTAGAGTAAGGGTTATAGTCGCGAAACACCGCGTAGGAATAGAGTATTATTCGTAGCCTCGTACATCCGTAGCGTCCGGTCGACGCTACGTTTTACTATTCTACTAGGCCGACGGGAAGATTCCCCGCGTAGGCGACGTAGGCTACGAATAGGCTACGTAGAGAAAGACGGATCGCTCTAGGAAGGCCGATCTATGTCTATACGCTAGGTTCGTGTCCAAAGTTAGGGTTGTCTATCCTCTAGGGTTCGGGTTCGGATAACCGAGGTAGCGACGGCGACGACGGCTACTAGGTACCTACGTATAGGAGAGGGGTAGGAATAGAGGTCGCATATACTCCATTGGAAATAAGCCCTAATCCGTAGCTTCTAGACGTCTAATAGGTACGTAGTCTAGAGAAACATAGTATACGAGACTTTTTTCAACTTCGAACTAGTCGGTTCTACTATCTCTAACACGACACTTATGCATTTCTACCCGGATCCATACGGAATAGAAAGTCTCTAATCCCTCCGGTTATTTCTTTCCTTCTAGCTAGTGCTGTCGATCTAGTTCCTACGTAGCCTCGTTTCCTATATCCGCTACGCTACCTATATGTATAATAGCGCCCCGCCCCTAGAACACGGCGGTATAGCGGATACCCCTACGTATAAGACAACCGCCCTTCGGCCCCTCTACCGCATTAGCGCCGTCGAGCTACGTATCCGACACTCGCGGCCTTTAAACGTTAGCGTGTCGCCTTGCCTACTACTATAGACATGCCTCTAGGAAGGCGGTAAATGTAACCCCTTCGCTACGGCGAGTAGCGACGGTCGCCTAGGTTAACTCGAAATTATCCTTATCGCGCGAGACGAACTGGACCGATATAAGGAGGTCCGTTATTTCCGTATACACTACCGCGCGTTAACGTTCCGTAAAAATGTCCTAGTCGAGATGTCGGACGATAATAGCTAACGCGCGGTAGTCGGAGTCCGACGTATTCTCGTTAGTACTAAGGCGATCTTCGTATACGAGACGAAGATAATACAAGGTCCGCGGGAAGTACTCGGTAGTCTAGAAGAAACATCCGGAGAATAGGGCCCGCCCGATAGTAATAACGGCGTAAGGTATACCCGGGGGTTAGATACTAGGAGAGGATTAGTAGACGTAGTAGTAGGCCCGTATACGTGGCAGGTATACGACTTATAGGTAGTTGCCCTCCCGTAAGACGATTACCGATACGCCGTCCGTATAGTCGACGTATCCGGGGCTATTAACGTAAAGTTCGCGGCGGTTTCGGTCCTAGCTACCGTTAAGCGTATACTACTATTTCTCGCCTTCCAAAGCGACGACGGCGGTGTAGTATCCGGCCTAGTCCGCGTAAAACGGCGATGGAACGGGCCCGGAGGAGAGGAGCGTCTACTCCCTCTACTTTGTATAGCGTATAAGCTACTAGTCGTCGTCCGTTATAGACGGTACGTTCACGTTAGCCTACCCCGCGGTCTCGTATCGCGAGCGAATTAAGAGTAAGATGTCGATTTCCGCGATAGTAGGGGGCTAAAAGGTATACGGCGACGAGTTAGGTAGACCTAGGAGGTTTATAGGGCTAGATAGGCCGGGTTATAGAAATGTCTCGATAATTTCGCTCTTAGAGACGTCTTACGTCGGTATTTCGCCAGGTCCGTAAGCTTTAGCTAGTACGTACGCCGCGTATTTATCTTTCTCGAGGGACTATATATGTTAGGTAATAGTCTACGTGTAGGTCGGAGTAGCACGTTCCTTAGGGAGGTGAAGGAGCATTCTAAAGCCGCCTCGCAAGGCCTCTAGTAGGCCGCTATAGCTACGGGTAAGGCGAAGGTCGAAGACGGGAGGATTTAGGAGTAACGGATATATCGTTCTTAAGATGCCGAACTTATTAAGCGGACGTATAGCGAGGAGCTAGGCATCGACGCGATCGGACGTTCGGGGTGTTACCGAGGCCTAAGTTAGACTAACGATAAAGTCGAGGTTAAGGCGGAGCTCGCTAGGGACCTTGCCCGATCCGGGCGCAATTCTTAGGGCCTTAAACGATAGCTTTAGCGGGCTATACGTAGGTTAGAGGGATTTTACGATACTCCTACGAATCTTGAGCGTCCGTCTATTACGCTCGTAGGTTCGGAGTGCTTGCCCTATTTATACTTCTTTATTATAATAGCGGGTGGTAGAGGAGGCGTTACTATCTACGTTACGCGAGGACGGCCGTAGGGACATAGACGGCGTCGGGATATCGTATGCTAGAGGAGTTATATTAATTGTCGATCGGGGGTCCGCTAGTACCGCTACGGAGCGCTAATAGACGTAGAGAAGGTAATCGGTAGGAGGAGCTTTTAGTAAAAGGTATCGCGAGTAGGACGGCCCGTAGACCCGAGAAGTCTAGTACACCTAGGAAAGCGGACGTACGACTATAGTATCGTATAGGCGGCTACTATCGGTACGATAGAGACGGACAAAAGCGTAAGGCGTACGTATATAGGAATAAGTTGCTACGCGGAAGGATAGGTAGGCTAGTAGGGGTTTCGACGGGGGGAACCTAAAGCGTTATTACCGGCGGTATAGTAACTAGCGCGGCGGACAACGGTCTATGCTTCTAAGCGGATCGACACTTAACTTAGGGCCGTACTAAGACGTAGTATACTAGCGCTTATCCTACTCGGGGACCGCATTCGTGCTATTAAGATTGTTATAGCTATAGCGGGCGTAACAGTTACCCGCCCCGTCTAGGTATAAATCGGTCTCCTAACGCCCTTCGCGGTAATATAAAATGCGCCCCTCGCTATAGTCCCTTCCCTAGCGCTTTTCGCTCGCTCGTGTCTCGGTAGAGATCTAGGACTATTCTTCGTCGAATAGTCCGCTATCCGACTCTACGCTATCGCGGCGGAGTCCGCGAGCGTAACTATCGAACTCTAATAGCTCTAGTATCGAGCGGACGTTGTAGTCGGGCGAATTAAAGTCGTAACTCTCGCCGGCGAGGCTACGTTTCGGTCGATATCTATCGATAAGCTCCTTTACGAGCTTAATCTCCAAGTAGCGCGAATGCCGGGATAGTTTAGGTACCGCATCGTTAATCGCCTCGAGGACGAGAGGGAGGTTTAGGAAGGAGATCTTACCGAGGCTATAAATAGTTAGTAACCGACTTTCGGTGTTAATTGCGGCCGACTTACTATATATAGGTAGACGCTCGGAACTTGTCGCTAATCTCTAGTATAAGCTAGAAGAACCGCCCTCCGAAGGCGTTACGTATAGCTACTAACTTCCGACCGAGTTTGACCGACTAGAGGACGTCCTTAAAGGTATTATTAAACCTCTAAGGGTCTTGCGACTTTAGCCTATCTCCTAGGTTCTAGCCGGTCTTAGCTATATATAGATATATTAAGATAGTGTGGATGTCGTTCGCGGTACTATAGGTCTTGGAAAGGGATGTCGGCGAGCCTTCTAGAAGCTTCCTAGCTTTGAGGTCGGCGCGTATCTTTTAGGAGAGGTGCTTATAGTCCAGGTGCATCTAGCCGCCGACGTCGTAGATACCGTCGAGTTTTATAGCTAGATTACCGAGGTCGGCGTACCCCTAAGGTTTGGCAAGCTACATAGAGGCAGACTAAATCTAAATAGCCTAGAGATTTCGATAGCTATCGAACATTTCTTCGACGAGCTACGGTAGCGGGCTAATGTCCGACGAGTACGCGGGATAGTAGTTACCCGTACTAGGCCTCTAGGGATGCGAGGGCCTGGCCTTTATCGCCTTTAACTAGCACATAATCTTCCCTAGGGTAGTCTTAGAGACTAGTTGGACAGTAAGCCCTATAGTTATCTCGACCTATCGGTTAGTAAACTTCCGATCGACGACCAACCCTCGTAGCCTCTCGAATAGGACTTACTAGGTTACGTCGCTCGTTACCGAGTTAAACACCGGCCCTCGCGATTTCATCTACTTCTCCTTATAATAGAGGGCGGTAGTAGAGTCGTACTACCCCTAGTTAGCGGACGTCGTCCGATATAGAGGGGACAGGCGAAAGGGGACATACCTTTTCACTACTATTAGGCTTATTCTTGTCGTTAGGGACGGACTTCTTCTTTAGCATACTAGACATTAATAATCCTAGTAGCTCTATAGCTTTAGGGTCTACCCGCTTGGGGGTAGGAGGTGCTAGCGTACGTACGGCCGGTGCGAGCGCGGATACCTTAGGGACGGATAACTCTTTACGAAGGCGGGATAATCGCCTAGCTACCGGCGGACCCGTAGTCGGGAGTGCCTTGGATCGCGTAGCGAGGTTAAGCTCGAGCGGCGCACTTACGGCGATAGTCTACGCGGCGGTCGAGCGCGGGTCTAGCGTATTATGTTCACTAACCCGCCCGCTTAGTTCGGGCGTAATATAGTCGTCCTAAACCTTATAGGCGTCGTTGTCGACCACGATAACGGGCGTGTTAGCTTGTTTCTCTCGCGGCGCAGTAGGCGGTAGTGTTATTTATAAGATGTCCCCTACGGGGGTTGGCGATACGGTCGGTTCGAGGCTTATACGGCTAAGGTAGTAGAGGAGTTGCTTAATCTACGTATGTTCGCTTTAGCGCTTATCGGGTCGGGAGCGGTTAATATAGAATAGGACGTAGGTCTCGATAAACGCGAGGAGCTATATATCGGATAGGATTAGCCGGGTATGCATTAAGGGTAGCTCGGATCGACTTATATCTTAGGGTTCGAGCGAAGTATGCTAACGCGCGAAGGCCGCGTCTAGCTTAGTCGGCTCTATAATAGGGATAGTTAATAAAGTAGACCGAGAAAGAAAAGGAAGCAAGGCGGAGATTTATACCGGGAGAAGTAGAACGTGGACGTAGAGGGGGATCGCTATAGTAACTAGTAGTTAACGGATTAGGCGGGATTCTTATAAATGTTATCTTGGGAGGACGACGCTAGTAGTAGTGCCGTGCTAAGACGTAGGAAACCTGGCCCGATAAAGGCGGATCCTATCTCGGGGGACGATACTAGTTATAGTATCGTACTAAGACGTAAGAGACGTCGACCGATAAAGTTCAAAAACGGCTGTTATGCGATTGGCATTTACTAAGCTATAGCGGGCGTCGCGCCCAAGAACGCTACGAGAACACGAGAATGCTATCCAAAGCCAAATCGATCCTTAACGGACCGGGCACATCTAATATGTGCTATATAACCTAACGTTACCTCCACCTATAGGACCGGATCGTACGGTAGCTACCGTATCGGATCCTTATTAAAGAATGCCGACGAACTCGAGGGCTCGATCCCCTAGCTAACCTTCCGGTAGTACCTAGATTATGTATTGCTTCCGCAACGGGGCGCCCTATAGGGCTAGGGAGATAGCATCCGTCTAGAGTGCATCTATAGCGTATCTAATCGAGGGCACTATACGTACGATAGTCCCCGCTATATAGTCGAAATGCGTGGAGCTTACGTTAGCCCTAAGTCTAGGCCGTGTTAGTAATGTTACGCCTCCATAGGTAGCGGCGACGTACCTCGAGCCTAGCTGTTTTTACGATAGGACGGCGAACACTCTACGACCGAGATGTCTCTCTAGCGCTTGTAGCGCACTTCCCTCGGCTTTTCTAGGCTAAAACGTAGTCTTCCACTTCGGGAGATCTTCCCGTCTCTAGTCCGAGTGTCTATAGCACCCGTACTAGTAGCCTAGGATAACATCGTTTGTAATAGCTTCCGAGGTATAGAACCTGAAGTCTCGCCGCCCCGCTAACGGGCTCTCTCTACTCGCGTATAGGCTACGGGCGGCTACCGTCTAGGACTATAGCGAGTTAGTAGGGGTAGATATAGGACAGCGAGCGCAGATCTTATAGTATATAAGGGCGAGATCGCTAAGTCTAATACGGTGCGCGACGAGCTATAAGCCGTCCGTCGGTATCGGTGCCTACGTCTAGTATAGTAGTTAGAGGACGGACGTTAGATCTTACCGATCCTCCTCCGAGAACGCGAATTATGTAGCGACGATTTTAATCTACGTAGACGTCTCTACGGGCAATGTCGGGGTACGCGGACGATATTTAACTTTACCGGCGATGTCCGATAGTACCTCCTACGCGAATGTCGTAGAGTAGGTAGAAAATAGTAGATCGGCTACTTCGAGGGCGAACCGCTATTGTTTCCTAGTGCTCCTACTCGTAGAGAGCTCTACGTAAATTCGGTCGATAAGGGCCGACGTTGGAACGCCCGGAGCTACGGTGTTAAACAATAGCTATCTCGACACGTGTAGAGTACCTAGGGGAGGCTCGTACTGCTATAGTGTGTTAGTAGATGCGATAGAGGAAAGAGAAGAAATTAACGCTAAGAAAATGCACGAACGTGCTCTAAATTGCCTATATAGGTGTGTTACTTACATATACGTCGTCTAAGGATAAAAGGCTATTATCCTAAGCTACGGTATCTTCTTAGGGAGCTTACGTAGAAACAAGGCTCTAATCCGTTATGGAGATATCGAACCCTATCGTATTATGCTAATACTAAGATGTCGAAGCTAATGTGTTATATTGTAGCCGTCCTCCTTACGCCGCGATCTAGACCTCGGGCGTCTCGGGAGTCTAGTCCTCTATTGAAATATCTCCTCCTGTTGCGGCCTAATAAGGCTCTAATGTCGTAGCGAAGGTCTCGCGTTGCGTTAGGAGGACTAGCGCTACGGTTTATGCTTCGTAGGTCTCGGAGCTATAGTGCTCTATTAATCGATCCTCCGCGTACGAGGTGCTCGAGGGCTCTAGCTACTATAAGCCAAATTCGCTAGGTACCTAGGTAGGCAAGCGTAAATCGAGGGCTCGCACGGGGATAGGGTTTAATCGTTCGAAGGGAGCCGGCTCCGTACGAAGGGGAGGACTATACTACGGTTAAGGAGGCGCGGTAAGGAAATAAGGTCCGACCTAGATGTACTCGGGGTAGAACTCGTTCTAGAAGTCGATGTACGCGCTAGGAAGCTCGAGCGGCTCTTAACATGTTTTAGATTCGGAGATAAAACGAGCGTCGAGCGAGGCTCTAGTTAGAGAAGATAGTAATATCGGCGAGGCGCGAATTAGCGCCTTACTATCTTTATCGTCTTCGACGGGCTACGTAATGTAGCCTTAATATTGTTCGTAGTAATATAGCAGACCGTCGGTTAGCGAGCGGAGATCGTATATAGAGGGACGACTTATTATAGCGTCGAATTCGTTACCTTCGTCCGATATAGTAGGGAGGTACCTACGCTAAGGCTTACGCATAACCAACTCTTATCCGGCGGATCTGCGCTACAACCTAAACGTGGGCTTTAAAGGTGCGATAAGGCGTCTCGCGAGGCTTATAGGCGTATGTTAGGTAGATACCAACGTTAGTAGGTAGTAGTAAAGGATATGGGATAAGACGAGCGGCTAGCGTTAGTAGGTAAAATGTGTCGTTTTTGTTACCGCAAACGTGGGCATATTTACCTAAGGCAAACATATAGCGGGCGAGATTCCGATAACTAATTAAGTCTCGACATTTACGTAGCTATTAGCCCGGGAAAGGTAGTCCGCCTATATACGCATAATACCACGACGATAGGCGCCCCGACTAATTTACCTACCGTCCTAGGACTATAAGCGGCGGTTAAAGAGCTGGAACCGGATCTTAAGGGTATTAATAGGCTATTGCCCCCGTTAACGGCGGCGCGCTATTAACCCTACGCTCGAGAGGCGGCTTACTTTTACGCTATACTAGCGGCGCCAATCGCCTATTTCCCTAATAGGTATACGGGTAAAGCAGTATTGTTTCTACTCTAGCAGCGTAGGGCGGGCAATCGGTCGATCGATTTCGAGGACCCGGTGGACAAGGGTAGCGAGATCGGATAGGCCTTGTTTAACCTCCTATAGTGTATAGTGCCGCCGAATTTGTCTACGTAGTTCACTATTGCTATAGATGCCCTGAAAGAGAATAACTATAAAGCATCCGAAGTCTTCGCGTAGGATTAAAGAGGCGGGACGACTATGCCGGAGCTAGTCGATATGTTCGAGCATATAGCTAGACGAACGCACTAATGCTCCTTTCTAACCGCGTCCATACTACTCTACGCTAAGCATAGGTAGAGTGGAGCGATAATAGAGGTCACACGTCGGGCTGCCGTAAAAGTTCTAGCCTAGTAGGCGGTAGGGTCGATAGGACGTAACAAGACACTGTCCGACATAGCGACGGACTTCTTTAAGGCCTACCCGGATCTACGCGGAAGGAAATGCGCTATGTGTTACACTCCCCTCTAACAAAGACTAGTCGTACTCGACCGGCTCGGAATAGACATTTACATCTCTCGTCCGGAGGCGGATGTCGGTATAAAGCGCCGTCTACGGGAGCGAAACGGTTCCTTTCGGTTCCTATATCGCGATAGCATAGAGTACATAAGAACCTTAGGCAGTGTATAGGGCGGCATAAAGCAGATAACGCCTTTAGGTCGGCATAGTCGGGTAGAGCTGAACGTACGCTATATATAGGGGATATAGTAGGGCTCCTAACCCGGAAGTCCAGCGCTATTAAAGGATTCTATATCGTCTACCTCGAGAGCGAGATCAACCGGACGAAACGCAGCGAATAGAAGTCGTGGTAAGGAGGGCGGCCTATAGATTAGCGAGACGATAGATCTACGTAGCATAGGACAAGAGGTGGGCACGATATAGGACGGCTTTTACACGGTGTAGAGGCGTTCGCTTTTGAGCAGTAGTAGTGCAGACTATAAAGCAACCGATAGTAAGTTACAAGATAAGCGCGGCCAATTGTTATCCGGGCCAATCTACTAGTAAAGAGCGGAGTGAACCTTACAGACCGTCGGCATCCTAGTAGCTAGGGCCTCTAGTAATTTTCGCCACTCGATTAGATATGCTCTACCTAACACATAATAGTTCGTTATTAGTATCCGGACAGATAATAACCTGGCGCATTTAAATACATACGTAGAAGGGTAGCGCGCTAGGATGTCGTCCGCTATTGCACGCTATATAGTAGACGTATAGGCGTAGTAATCCACGTCTCAGGACGTGGAATATATATATAAGAGACCTATAAGCCGTAGTAATTATGTCCGTACATACGAGGTATACGGTAACTCGAGACGTAGTACGCTTCCTATGTTAGTAACATCCTGACATCTATTGTAATAGGCTTCTCCCGGAATATTCGAGGGTCTCGTAGCGGTGCTACGATACCGGCGATAATCGCGGGTTATGCTTACCCGATTGGCGTAGCACATTAGCGCACGAACGGTAAGTCGTTAAAGACATTTACGGTCCTATCGAGGTTATTAGGTTAAGCCGAGACTATAGGGGCTTGGATAGAAGCACGGTAATAGGAAGGTAAACTAACTATAAGGTCTACGCGATGCTATAAGTGTGCGATAAGACGTGGAATGTCTAATCGGTTTCAGTCGAGCAAGTTCACGGAAGGGCCTACATCGTTTATAGAAGCTTGTTAGCTAGCTGCACTATCTAGACACGTTATACGAATCGAGTTTCACCGCGGTAGCGAACGTTGGATATCCAGTTTACCTTTTTCTATCGACAAGTCGGCTTAAGTTCAATGCTACGGCCGGTTCGTCGGACCTAGGAGTAGGTCGGGCGTACCCGCTCCGACTATAGCGACGGGTTAAATAGAGACGCTAAGCATCGGATGAACACAAACGCATGCTCCTACCTTAACCTCGAGAAGTACTAACACTAATTAAGTTTTCGATAGACATAGACTACGCTTAGATAACTATAGCGGCCTAGTACGTCCCTAACCCTCTTCCGGAACTAAGCGCGGCTATGCCCTTAAGCGATAGAGTTTTCGACTTCTTCGAATTACTAAGAGAGCTACGGGACTTTATCTATAGCTTCTCGGTTAAGGATAAGTCTTAGCTTTAGGGTGTTAACCTACGGTTTCGCAACGTCCCTCGGACGAACCTTCTTCTAGTTAGCTACCGCTTTATAGATAAATATAGGAAAAGTAAGTCGAGATAGCGCTACACTAATCTCCCGATACCTCGATAGCTTGCTAACCTCTATAGCTTATGTACAGTCGTCGAAAAGCTCCCTCGTACCCTAGAAGCCTACAACTTGGCCCTTATATACGTAAAGTCGGCGGACATTAAGAAAATCTCGGATTCCTTCTCGTATACCTCGTCGCTTACTTTAATTCTAGCCTCGAGCGTCGCTTAATAGTAGATAGTAATAGGCATGGAGAACAACAAGCGTTAGGCTAATATGTTTATACGTAAGCTTCCAAACCTGCGCTAATTGTTAGTGTCGGTTATGCCTCCTTTTACGCGATAGTCGTCCGAAGATGTGTTCGTTACCGTAGTCAAGTCGTCGATAGCTCTATAGCTACGCATACTATAGCTTAAAGTGCTCGACGTATACGAGGTCGAGGACCGTCTATACCCGGCGTACGAGGACTTCGGAACTCCCGAGCATCGGATACTAAGGTGGACGCGGGAGAAGCGGGATTAGGAAGGGTCGCATATAGTAGAAGTCGTCGACCTTACCTACGAGGACGATGCATTAGGGAGTAGGAAGGACAGTAATCCAGACTATAAGTTTAATTTCGAGGACACCGACGAGGACACCGACGAGGACGGCGACTAGAAAGGCAATTACGAAGTAGACCTACTCGGGATAAGACTATTAGGGGGGCGCCGGGGAGGGCAAGATCGAGGCTAACTACCGGCGGACGTATAGTGGGCTTCAGGATATGTTAAGGGCAAGTTCGAGTAGAACACTAGATGTCGCTAAAGGGTAGATAGGATCGGCCGCGAACGGGTATATAAGGTTATAATGCTAAATACTCACATGTTAATCGGCACTCGAGCTTCGTATACGGAGTGAAATGTGTAAGTGCCTAGCTATCCGATAAGACTAAGGTAATAATAACGCTCGATACTAGTCTATATAATTACTACGTCTTACACCGTAGAGCGGCCCTCCTATAGCGAGCTAGTTAACGATCGTCGGCAAAATTCAACATTTAAGCTATACTAAACATCGCCCCCGTACCACCCGAGCCCGGTTATGCCGGATCCGAATCTTATACGAAGCGAGCGATAGGCTTCGCTATCCCTTATCTAGTAATTCCGCAGCGCGGAAGCTAGACGAAGAAGTAGTTAAGGGAGCGGGTGTAGTCGCCTAGAAGAGCGCTAGGCTATCTCTCTATGTCGGCGATACGCTAGTAGACATTAACGAGGCGAACGCCGGTACCGTCGGACTCGACGACCTTAATGTAGCGGGACGGGAGTATAAGTCTATTAATTAGGACTTCGTGCACCGGTAGCTACGTAATATATATGTTCTAGTAGCTCGAGGGGTGCGTAACACCCCGCCTACTTCGGCCGTCGAGTACTCTATGCCGGAATCCTAAGGTAATAAGGGGAGAGAAGCGGAAGGGGGTTGTTCTCTTCTCGCGGTCTATGTAGCGGAAGAGTATAGTATTAATTCTAACGTCGCGACGGGGCACGTGTTATAGCTCTACCTCGAGGACCTCGTTAGCACGACTATAGCGCTAATCGAGTAATAGAGCGGCCTTGATTTCGGGCTAGATAGAGGACCGTAATGCCGTACTATAGGAGGTCTCGGGTTCTAGAAACATCCGTTGTGCGTACCTCGAAGTGTTGTCGATAGTATCTTTAAATCTTTTGCTAACCCGACGGAGTTATATTAGGTCTAGGGGTAACATAAAGTCTAGTGTCTCGAGAAAGAGTTCCGCACTCTACATAAACTGCTCGTATCCACTACGGTCCCCGAGTATTAAGGTCCCGTTGCAGTAGGTATGCTAGCAGGCGGCCTTATCGCGGCGACTATGCCTATACGATTAGCTAACCTAAGGAGCTCGCTTCGTCGGGGGTGTCTCTATCTCGCGTTGTTAGCGGCGGCGGTAGTCGTAAAAGGAGATATCGTAGGACTCGTGAATATCGTGGAGGTACTCGCTATAAGTGTTTCCGTCTACGATAATAAACCGGAGTCGTATAGCGATAGAGCTATCTCGTTCGCATAAGGGAGGACAATAGCTAGAGGTTTGTTGCGGGGGTAGGACTGTTCCCGGCGCGGGTAGAGTATGTTACGCTAGCTATAGTCGGTTAGACCGATGCTAGCTCGAGGATCGTGCTAAGACGTGCTATAGTTAATAGTATTTACGGAGCTACTAGGACCGGAAACAGTCCCGCTCTACGCTATAACTATAGCAATAATCGCGGGATATAGATTCCGCCCTAATATCCTACCGCAATCGACTACGAGGGTTACTCTATAAGCATATCCAACGAAACATCTCTCCCCGTTAGAGATAGCGTATTCGACTACTACGCCTATAGAGGAGTTCGCGAGAGACGGAGTAGTCGTAAGGCAGCCCTCCTTATCGAACGCTTAGAGTATAGGAGATAACTGGATGCTAAGCCGCCCGGACTCCGTAGCTACCTACCTAGTCCCTATATAGAGGAATTTAAGCTATTAGATCGATGCTGTTCTCTATTGCTGTAAATGGACATATCTTAGCTAGCGTAATATAGATCGCTTTATCGACTATAGAATATACGGCGTAGTAGGTAATCTACATAGCGAAGCGATCTCCCTCCTCTAGAGACTATAGAACCTATTAAGCTACGAGAATCTAAGCGCGCGGCGAGACAAGATATAAAGGGCATATTAGCGGATAGTAAGTAAGAGAGGCGGAGCTTAATTCGACTCGGCTCGAGCATTCTTAGAGTAGGTAGCCACGGGCGTTCCCTCGGCTTATATAAGACTAGTACGTCTAAGCGGATGTAATCTGGGTCTACATAGAGGCAAACCCTCCAGCTCGGTCGTTCTAGACATAGAGGAGTTATATATTCCGGCGGATGTCGTATCTATAAGGCTGCCCCTCGGTAATCTGCTAGGATTAATATTCCGGATATACTCGTTCCCTAAGCCCTATAAGAAGCATCCGGAGTAGTAGAGGCAGTACCGTCTAGTAGTTAGCGGTGCCCTTCCCCCGCTACTACACCTAACGGGTAGTACTCTTCGCTAGCGAGCCGAATTTCTCGAATAGGGCCGGAGCATTACATAGTCTTATTACACTCCCTTAAGCCCCGGGGTAGAGGGAAATTGCAAACGAATACAAGCGGCGCTATACTAGCTACGATCGGCGATCTTCGGAGTAAATACGAATTACTTCGTTAGCGTTATGTTTCGGTACGACGAGGCGACCTATAATAGGGGATACTATTACGATAGGATAGAGAAGCTAGAGAAAGCCCGGTACCTAGGAAGGGATAAGCTCGCGAGGAC
The DNA here is from genome assembly GCA_026122155.1 of Zymoseptoria crescenta. Lineage (NCBI taxonomy): Eukaryota > Fungi > Ascomycota > Dothideomycetes > Mycosphaerellales > Mycosphaerellaceae > Zymoseptoria > Zymoseptoria crescenta. Next base: position 14,596 of record JALRMM010000639.1, read on the forward strand.
ACTAGGCGCTTCCAAGATAACGCTAATCTGTCTAGGGTTAGTACTAGCGGATCTACGCCTCGGGTAATAGTCGTGCCCTTAGAGAGGCTAGGACGGAGCGTTGTAGTAGTACGGCGGGCAGTTTCGGGAGGGAGGAGGAAATTTTCGCATAAGGATGTTCTATTATTATCGACGGACACAAAAGAAGTATGCACCTTTTAACTTCCGTATACACTGCCTTAGTTCCTCCTCCTAGAAACTACGAGTCGCCGAACTCCTACGTAGAACTGGTCTAGAAGACGGGCCTAGAAGGGGTAGGTTCGTACAAGCCGTCCCGATAGTTACCGTGTTACGTTACTACGTACGCTTACGATAGGTACAACCGAGGCACTTCCCCCTAGGTCTATGCGTATAAATCACATAAGAGGTCGGCTTTATCTCCACGCTACAAAGATGTTAAGTAAAGCTGCACCTTACATAGTGCACTAATTATAAGAGTTATGTCGTCTAGGGGCAATATATATAACACGGGGGGAGTCCTAGCGACAGTGTCGACCGTACTCGATCTATGGACTTAAGCTAGACGGTGATCTCGTATGTCTAC
>JALRMM010000640.1:0-15039 GCA_026122155.1 Zymoseptoria crescenta
GTCCGCGCCTATATATAGACGGTTTTGAATAGCCCTATTTGCCTCCTCTTCGGTAGCAAAACCTACTAGAACTGTTGCTCTAGTAAGAGTCTTTCTTCGTTCCTCGTTTGTTAGCCAAATTAGGGTCCCGGCGAGTTTAAGACCTCTATTAAAGGTCTTAATCTCTCGTTAGATATCTTGTAGACCCGTTAGCGTATTAAAGTTTATAGTCGAGATACCGTGGACTACGACCTTATACTAGAGAGTTTCCTCTATTATATGCGCCTCGCCTATAATATCGGTAACCTTACTAAGGCTATCGATCGTTTGTTAGCGGGCTTTCTCTATTGTAAAGTTTAGGACAATGTTGCCCTTAACTGATTTCTTTATCGCAAGGACAGTTAGCTCTTGGCCTTCGCCTTTAAGAGCGTTGTTAATTTTGTCTCGGGTTGCGATCTGGTCGAGTTCCTTCTCTTTATCCTTTAGTATAAGGATAAGAGGCTTTAGTTCTGCTTGTTCTTTCGGCTTACTAGCCTTTCGGGAGACGGTCGTCTATTGTTGTTGTTGTTGTTGTTGTTGTTGTTGTGTTGCCTTTGTTGTTGTCGAGGAAGAGGAGATAGAGGTCGAGGACCCGCTATCTCCCTTAACAACGTCTACAAAAGTAGGCTTTTTTGCCTATGCTACTAGCCTCTTTATCGTTGTCTCTAGGTTCGAGACTTGCTTCGTAAGGATTTGGGACGTTGTCTTAAAGTCTATACGCTCGGTAAAGTGCCGAAAGACTTTAAGAAGGTCGAGAACCCGGGTTTATTCTTCTAGAATCCCACCTAGATCCCCTGCCGCTTCGACTAGTAGCTATCGGGCTTATAGGATCTTCTCGTTTATAGGTGTACGAGAGAGCGTTTATTTCTTTCCGAGAGAGGGGCTACAAGTCGGGGAGCTACTAAATTCAAAGGGGTTTTGCCTTTTCCTAAGTAGGAAAGGAATACCGGTTCTCTTTAGTAGTTCCTTCGGCAATAGTAGGGCTTTAAGAGACTTAAACGTAACGTCCTCGTCCCCTCTAGCCGTAGCTTTTAGAGTTTAAGGGGTTGTGTTTGCGTCTATTATTTCCATTTCGGTAGACATTATCTTATTATGTTGTTTATTGTTTAAAAAGAGGCTTAGTAGTCTTACGCCGAGAGGGCTACTTGTTCGTCTCTATTTCCAATCGCGTTCGGGTCCTAGCCTACTTACGACACTAGGGCGCTCTTCTCCCTACTATATAGAGTAGGAGTATAGGAGAAGGTATACTTTAAAGAGGAGAGAAGAGATATATAAATATACCCCGGCTTCTAGGAAGTACTCTAGCCTACGGCAACGTACGTCTTTATAGTAGGCTCTAGAGGCGTTCTACGGGTAGCCGTAGTAGGTTCGGGACAACCTTTGTCTCTAGGGAAAGGTAGGCCTATACTCTATAAAGAGTATCTAGCTATACAGCTAGTACTACTACTCTAATCCCTAGAGGTGCAAACTCGTCCTTACTAAACTATAATGCTCCTTTAGCTTCCTCTCTCGGCGGCGTAGGATAGTAGGTAACTCTAGTATAGAGAGAACTAAGTGTATGTGTATGTTTGTGTATCCTAGAGCACTGCTCTTGTTTGGCCTTTAGCTCTTTTAAAAATCGACCAAAACGGACGTTTTATAGCTAGAAGAAAAGCTCTCGTCGAGGGCTTTTAAACGGGCTACTTAGCGTTCAAATCGGCGACGTATTAGTCGTGTTATAGTGTGTTAAAGTAATGTAGTACTGTTAGGCACCTGTCTTGTGTAGTTTCCTAAATAGGAAATTTTCTGTGTGTAGGGGAGGTAAGGTCGAAATAAGGTTTCAGGGGTAGGGGCCAAATCCCGGAGTTTAGGGTCCAAATTTTGCACCCTAAAGGGGGCAACAAGGTGAATCTTTAGGCTCCAGTAGCGGTATAGATATTAAGGCCAGCGGGATAAAAGTGGGTTCGTTGGAATGGCCTTAATAAGGGCTTTCGAACGGTGCGTGTTTGGTAATAATCGGGTCAATATTAGGTGTGCAATAGAAGTACGGATGTCGATGTATGTGTAACTATCTCTTTCTCTCTCTCTCTCTCTTAGATAGCCTCGTAAAGGGATAGATTAGGCCCTCTACGTCCCCCGCGGGGACCGGTATCCTCTTCGTTAAGAAGAAAGACGGTAGATTAAGGCTTTATATAGACTATAGGGCACTTAACGCCGTTATGGTTAAAAACAGACACGCGTTGCTACTAGTATAGGAGTTACTCGACTAACTAGCCTCGGCGAGGGTTTTTACTAAGCTTAATATCCGTAATATATACTATCGCATTAGGATTAAGGAAGGAGATTAGTAGAAAACGGCCTTCCGGACAAGGTATAGCTACTTCGAATACACTATAGTCCTATTCGGTCTAACTAATATACCCGCGGTGTTCTAGAGATATATAAATTACGCACTTCGGGGCCTTTTAGACTATTATATAGTCGTTTATCTCGACGACGTCCTAATCTACTCCCTAGATGCCGAGACCTATAAGAAGTACGTTAAATTAGTGCTAGAGAGACTTAGGAAGTATAGGTTATTCGCCAAATTGTCTAAGTACAAGTTCTTTAAGGAATAAGTTAGATACTTAGGCTACGTAGTTACCTATAAAGGAATCGAAATAGAGCCCGGAAAGGGTTAAAGCTATCGCGGAATAGCCCCTACCGACGTCTATAAGGGACATTCGCATCTTTATTAGATTTGCGAACTACTATCGCTAATTTATTGGCGGTTTTTTAAAAATAGCCGCCCTCCTTAACAAGCTAATAGAAAGAGGCCCCGATAGGGCAAAAGGCGGCTATAAGCAGCAAAAAGAGGAGTTAGTATACCTAACCCTCCCTCCTAAAGCAGTTTAAGTATTCTAAGAGTTAAAAAGGAAGTTTATAGAGGCGCCTATTCTAAGGCATTTCGACCTAAAACTGCCTATTAGGATATTAACTAATGCATCTAGATACGCTATTAGGGTAGTGCTCTCCTAGCAGTACGAAACAAATAGTAAACTACACTAGCATCCCGTCGCTTTCTACTTAAGCAAGATAGATGCGGCCGAAAGGAACTATAATACCTACGATTAGGAACTTCTAGCCGTAGTTAAGTTCTTTTAGCACTAGAGGCACTATATCGAGGGCGCCGTACACTAAATCGAGCTACTTACCGACTAATATAACTTGAAATAGTTTATAACGACTAAGTAACTTAGCCGGAGATAGGTAAGGTAGGCGGAATAGCTCTTAAGTATTAACTTCCGTACGACATATAACCCTAGCTCCCTTAATGCGGCCGTAGATGCGGTTAGCCGAAGGCCTAATATATAAGAAGAAGGTTACTCGGGCCGATAGATTAGCGAAGACAATAGTACTATAGCAATATCTACCCTTTAGAGCTAGCTAAGCCTATCGAGCTACGAAAGGGTCGAAAATCGCCTAGTTCGAGCTATACTAGGAGTCTTAGTAGAACACTACCGTATTGCTAGGCTATACTACGGTAGAATATATATAATAGCATCGATATTGCTCGAAGAAGTAGACGACTCCCTACTTATAGATACTATCTAACAACATCTTCGCGATAATATAATAGTATTAAGGGTCGAATTAGTACTAAATAACCTAGATCTACCCGAATAGACTTAAAGATAGGCAATTTAGGGAGAATTCCTCTTCTACTAGAAGAAGCTCTACGTACCTATAGGGGTAGTACGGATTGCAGTCCTGCGACAATGTTACGACGACCCCCTTACGGGCTATTTTAGATTTAAAAGGACGCTCTAGCTCCTCTAGCGCTTCTTCTACTAGCCGGACATAAGGAAGTACGTTAAAGACTTCGTTAACGGCTACTAGACGTATAACCGGGTTAAACTACGGCGACACCGACCTTATAGGGAACTCTACCCCGAACCGCCCCTAATAGGGCTATAGGAGAACCTAATACTAGATTTCGTAACCGACCTACCCCTAAGCACCTTTCTTAGGCGTATATACGACTCTATACTAGTCGTAATAGATCGTTAGTTAAAGATAGCACACTATATCCCTATAAGGAAAGATATAACAGCGGTAACACTCGTAGAGGTATTCCTAAGGGAAATTTTCCGCCTTTATAGAACACCTAAGTCTATTACCTCCGATAGAGGGCTAATTCTAATATCTAAGTTCTAGAGCACCCTTTGCTATTACTTAGGGGTTAGAAGGGGGCTAAGCACGGCATATTACCCCTAAACGGATAGCTAGACGGAGCGGTAGAACTAAACTATAGAATAGTACCTCCGAGTCTACTATAATTATAAGTAAGACAACTAGGCACTACTACTTTTAGTAGGCGAATTTGCCTATAACGATAGTAAACATACTATAACTAGGGTTATACCCTTCTAAGCGTATAACGTTCGGGACCTAGTAGCGGCTAGGTAGCTAGATTTACCCTAGTTAGACGGTAAGGCCCTAAGCGTAGAGGCAATAGCCGAAAAGGTAATCGGACTATAGAAGAACCTCCGAGAAAGGCTTATCGTAGCATAGAAGCGATAAGCTAAGTACTATAACGCGAAGAAAACTCCTAAGACGTATAGTGTTAGGGACCGAGTATACCTATCTACGCGCTACTTAAAGAGTGTTCGACTATCCGGAAAGCTTAACTATAAATATGTCGGGCTATATAGGATTACGAGGGTAGTTAATAACGCTATATATACGCTAGACCTCCTAGAGATAATAAACATCTACCCGACGTTCTATATATCCCTCCTAGAGGACGAAAAGCCGTCTAGATTAATAGAAAGGCACTAAACGGGCCCGCTAGATATTAGACTAGATAACCCGGACGTATATATCGTCGATAAGATCCTTAAGCGGGAAAAACAGTACGGGAGATAGATGTACTACGTATCCTAGAAGGGATATCCGTCTTCGGAGAATATATAGGAGCTAGTAGCTAATATTAGCCCTATAGCGATAAGAGCGTTTAATAGACGTATTAGTAGTACGAAAGGGGGTCGGCTACCTCGTAGATAGTATAGCTCCTTTTTCTTATAGAACAATTACATTACCTTATTATAAGCCTCTAAGTTCTAGTTTGGGCACGTTTAAGCCCCTTTGTACGCTATTACATATAGCCGCTAGCTACGAAATTCTACCTACCTTAGCATTTTTTATAAAAATCAAGACCTAAAAAAGGGGGGAAGAGGGCCCTATACGGGCCTATCGGCATATAATAAGGCTAAAGGACGCACACACGAGACTAAAGGACTCAGATTCCTTCTATTAAGGGCATAACCGCTAAAAACGCTATAAAAGGAATCGACCTAGGCGTTACCGTACCTATTAGTTATAAAAGGGGCCTAAAAGAGGCCGAAAGAGATAAAAGAGACGCTAAAAAGACCTTATATAATTAATCCTCTAGCTCTAGGTCCCTAGAGCAGTCGTACTCGGTAGGACGTATTACTCCGTCTACGATAGAGGCCTTACTACCCTTCTTTACGCTAGCACGGGTATAAACGGTGTCTAACGCGCCCGAAAGGGCCTTAATATAGGCCCTTAGGCGCTACTCGACGGATCTACTAGCTAAAAGGAGTCGCTTACGTAGAGTGTTAGGCACTTCTTTACCCTATTAGAGTTAGTAGGGCACGTTTAGGCACTAAAGGACAAGGATGCTTATATTATCCCTCTTTCGCTTTACTTGCTCCTTTAACTCCTACTTCTCCTTCTTTCCTATTATAAGTAGCCTACCCTAGTCGGATCTCGTCTTTCTAAGATGTAAATAGTAAAGGCCTTATATTTCCTAAAAGGGGGTTAATAAGGGTAGAAGGCACTAGACTAGGCACATATACCCCGTAATGCGTATATATACGCCCTTATAGGCCGTAATCGCCTCTTAAGCCTACTTCTCGGTCCTACCGGGGCTAATAGTAGTAATACGGAGCCTATTAGCGGCGTCTATATCCGATTTGACTATATTAGGCATCTTGGAGCTAGTTAGCCCTAAAACAGCCCCTTTTAACTAGCTTTTCATACCTAGAAACAATCCCGATTTGTGTAGTTATAACACTTTAGGTAGTACTTTTCTCTATCGTCCTTAGCCTACTTATCTAGAGAATCCTTAGTAAATAGGTAGAAAGTAGCTAAACTAGCCCGATTAATAGCCTTTATAAGATAGTTAATATACGGATTGCCCTTAAAGGTGCTATAGGCGGTAAGGACCTTACGCTAGGACGCGATAGAGGGTAGAGCGGCTATTTTTAGCTAGAAGGAGTTCGTTCGGGATCGTTTACTTTGTTTTAGTTCGGGGAGGGCGCGATCGGATCGGATAGGGCTAGATTAGGTACTACAACATACGTTAGCGCTAAAATAGCTCTAGATACCCCTCGGGAGGGCTCTATTAGACCCGTTTAGGGCGCGGATGGGGCTATATAGTATATACTAAGTCTTTATAAGGTTAATAAAGAGAGACAAGAGTAGGGATCGGAAACGGCGCTTTTTAGGCCTCGCTAGACCCTTAATTAACGCCTTAGGCTAAAATTTATATAACAAATTACTAATTCTTACTTAAGGTAAGCTTTTTTAGAGCGCGACGCTCTACGTAAGGAGGGGGGCTATATTACGGGTGCCTCTCTAACAGCGCGACATAGTCCCTAAAAGGGACTATATTACGCCCGTTAGTATAATCTCCGACCGGATTAGCGCCTTTACGTAAGAAGGTCCCCAAACGGGCCTATATTGCGACTAAAGGCCTCTATATAGGGAGGTAGGATCCTCTCTATTACGAAAGGGTATCGAATCGAGTCTTTTCTTACTAGTAATTTATACTACTACTCTTATAATACCCTTTTATAAACGACCTTATTTTAGCCGCGCTAATAACTACTATAATTATCGAAATTAAGGGGGTGCTAACCGCGTAGTTTAAGATAAAATGCCTTAGTAAACTATTATTTTATCTTAGTTGTTATATTATACGTAACCGCGCTAAAAAGGCTATCTACCTTACTTAAGAAGCATACGTTAACTAACTCCTTAATAGCTATAACGTAGATAGCCTTAAGGCGCTCGATATACTACTTCTACTAGGTATTTAGCTTATTAAGGCTAAAGACGACTACGAACCGAGCGATAACCTCCTTAATAAATACTAGTTACTTATCGGTCGCCTTATATAGCTATCGATTTAGACGCGCGCGGACATTACCTTCGTAGTCGTATAACTCTTACGCTATCTAGTAAAGCTAACGACTAATTACCTTAACGCGGCGAAGCGAGTCCTCCGATATCTTAAGGGTACGTAGTATTATAGTATTACTATTAAGAGCATAGATAAGAGTAAGGAACTTAAGCTAGTTAGATATACCGATAGTAGCTTTATAGATAACCGCGACGATAGTACGTCTACTAGTAGCTACGCATTTTTCCTTAATAACTCCCTTATCTTATAGAAGTTAGTAAAGTAGCCTATAGTAGTACTCTTATTAATAGAGGCTAAGTAGAACGCCGCGGTTACTACCTATTAGGAAGCAGTATATCTCTTAGTACTATACTCGGAGTTTAGCGTTATTAAGGAGCTATTAATAACTCTAGTAACGATTAAGGCGGACAACATAAGCTAGATCGCTCTTACTAAGCGCGGTAGAGTAGATAGACGGATAAAACATATAAACAACTGCCTTTACTAGCTCTAAGAGTAGGCTAATAACTATTAAGTTACCTTTTAATAGGTGCCAACCGAACAATAAGCCGCTAATAGACTTACTAAGGCCCTTACTATACTAAAACACTACTAATTTTGTTAACTTATTAGCATTACCGACCTTAATAAGGAAGTTACTCATAAGTTACAATAAAGAAGTTACGTATAGAAACTAAAGGAGTTCTCTAGCCTCTTATTAGCTAATAGTTTTACGACGTTTTTAGAGTTTTCTAGATCCGTACGAGTCGTTTCCGCAAGTCTCAGAACTACTGCTATTGCGCTCAAAAATGCGCTAAAGAAGTGCGAAGGAAGGGGGTAATTTGGAATATAGCCGAAAGTTTATGCCTTAGGCAAACATTCACCTACACCTATATATAGATCCTTCTTTCTTCTTTTTCGGCTTCCTTTTAGCTAACGAACAATACATGCAATAACACTAACATCGTTCCTTAGAATTAACTTAAAATAGTCTAGTAGCCCGTATATATTAGCTACGCGTTAGATTCGAGTATATAATAGTTACCACCGATACTACTATAAACTTCAAGCCCTCTCGTAAGCGTACCGGTAATGCGTAGAATCTCTTCGCCTCCCTATAGCCGTTAGTCTTAGACGCTTAGACTACCTCGCGTATTAGGCTAATTAGGTATAATCACCTAGCCCTACTCTAGGTAGTCTAAGGGCCTAACCTGACTTTTTTAGTAATAGAGGGTTAGCTTTGTATATAAATCACACTAACATAGAGGGTTAGCACCTAAACGCGTCTAAACGACTAATAGCGACGATAGCATTACTAGGTACGAAATCTGAAAATCCATAACGGTTATCTAAAGTAGATTAACGTGCTCTATAACCTCCTACTATCTATTTTGTCGTAACGCGTTAGTTAATAGAGGAGTAGGCTTTCGCGTATCCCTAGTCTAAACGACGCGTTTATATAGCGAGACGGCAATGCCTACTCCTCCTTTAGTTTCTAACTAATGCTAACTAAATTTGGTTATCTATATAGTCCGTAGCCTACTCTCTAACTTAACCGTTCTCGTTTTCTAGATACCGCGTCGCGGTACCCGTGCTTCCCTTACGAAGTCGTACCTAAACACCTCTTTCGCGACGAGTACCTCGAGTAGTTTTGCCGCTAGCGAGTCCGGATAAGTTGCTAATACCTTAGGTAAGGTAACTAATAAGGAGGATCGATTAGATAGGTCGTTTTCGCGTATATAAATCGCCGCTTTTACTAGCCTACCTAAGCGTGTTCCGGCGGCTATCGACGACGACGACGATAATAGCGATAGCCTATCTAACGTGCTAAGTAATTTCGATAATGGCGATAACATCTAGAGTGGCCTACAAAACCCTATTAAGCCGTTAGCACTAAATCTCGCCCTTTAGACGGTGCTACGTAGAGGTAGTATAAAAATCCATTTTATATAGCGGGTAGGATAGCTGAAGAAGATAGTGTTAGCACTAACTAAAGACATACTAGTTAACTAGGACAACTCGTCCGTTAGCCTACTACTAGAGCGGGTATTCCAGTCGGCATAGAGGGATGCTGTTAGTCTAGAAGCTATCGATGCCGCTTAGGTTAGGGCCCCTAACGAATGCCGTATACCCTCTATCTCTCTACCTACCGATGGACTAAAGTAGCTAATCGTAATAGCGCGCCGCCGGGCGTTCGACAAGGTATACGGCTAGATTAACCGTACTATCGAAAGGCCTATGCTTCTAGATAGGAGTATAGCTGCAACTCCAGCCGAGTAGGTAGACATAACCGAGCGCGCGGTCCGCTTAATGTATCCGTACTATACTCGAAAGCTATAGGTACGCGTGCTATAGCATCTACTCTTCGAAAAGAAAGACCTTATCTAGATTGCGGCTACCTTAGCTAGGAAGAGTCTAGTATATTAGTTATAGGCGCTAATCTAGAAGAAGATGTCGATCCTAGTGCTTCCGCTTAATTAGATTAGGAAGGAGTAGCTCGAGAAAATCGAGGGTCTAATAGGAACACCGTTAGCATTAAACTCGAACACTAAGGTAGACCTTACCGAGAAGTAGTAGAAGTTGCTATACTCTAGAAAGTGTATATATCTAATGTTTTCTCCCGAGATAGCGATGTAGTCGTAGTTTACGAAGCTAATAGTTAAACCGGCCGTACGGTAATAGCTCGGACTGTTCGTGTTAGACGAATTCCATCTAGTCTACTATTAGGGGATAGAGAGTAGAGGCTTCCGGAAGGAATATAGTCGCCTAAAGAATCTTCGGGCTACCCTAACTAATCGCGTACGCTTGTTCGGTTGTTTGGCGACCCTCGAGCCGGACACCCTCGTTAAGTGTTAGATAGCCTCTAGCTTTTAAATAGACGCGGTAGTTATACGGGATCCGATTAACCGACCCGAGATATCTATACGATGTTGTGCTATTCTAGATAGTATACTCGGGAATTACAAGACGCTTCGATACCTAACCGATTACCTTACTAGAGCGGATAGCGTACCGAACCCCTAGTCGATCGAGAAAATAGTAGTGTTTATCGATAGTCGATTAGGCATTTATACTACGGCGTCTAGTCTCCGATCCTATCTATATAGCTAGTTCTCTAGGAGCCTAACGATTAATCAGATATATGCTATAGTAAGGACTTACTACGGTAGGATAGCTAGGCGAACGTAGGCTAATATAATTAAAGAGTTTCTGAAACCGGACTCCAAGATTCGGATCCTATTCGCAACTAAGGCGCTTGGCTTAGGTGTCGACCTACCTAACATTAAACGGGTCGTTTAGTATCGTCTCCTACTAAATGCTAGTATACGGACTATTATATAGCGGGCCGGGCGCGCTATACGTAATAGTAGGTGTTAGGGTTTAGGAACGTTTACTTTCCTTTATAACTAGTGGATAGTAGGACCCTATTCGCCGGTCTAACCGAACTAGACTCGGGTCGTCCCTAATAGATTTCTAGACGTAGAGTAAGATAAAGACGCTAATAATCGTACTAGTGTACTATCTAACACCGGTTTAGATATCGATAAGCCGGTATATATCGGATTACCGTTAGCGACTAAGAAGAAGAAGAGGGCGAAGTAGAGTCCTTAGTAGAAGCGCGACAACATAAACTACTCTTTATAGGAGTTTATAAACGCGGGACGTAAGGCGGGGAGTCCCGTTATCTATTATCGTGTCGCGGCTCTAAAACTATTCGTAGAGGTACCTCCTAAAGCGCGTATCCGCGAGGACTGCTACGATATCTGCAACTCGGATATAGCGCTACCTATTAATCGCTTTTCTAAATAGGTAGAGTCCTCTACTAACACTACTACTACCTAGGCTAGACGCCTATACGAGAAGACACTCCGCGATAGTCTAACTAAGTAGGAGCCTAGCGTAGCCAAGTTATACTATAAGTACGCACTATTCCCTAGAGTAGCCGGCTCGCTTCTACCTTAGACGGTAATCGCGTATCTTGTATCTGTTTTCGGAGTGCCGAAGGAGACTGCCGGTATATAGGCTTATTAGGTTAAGTTAGTATACTCTACTATAGACTTTAGGCCGTCTCTAAAGCTTATATATATACTAGTCGAGCAGTTGTCTATATTACTTAAGCTAGCGCAATCCGTCGAGGCCTAGCGGTTATAGGAGGATTAGGAACGCGTAGGGAGGGAGCGGATTCGTTAATAGAAGCGCTATCTAAGCGTTAAGTTCTCGGTAAGTCCTAAGCAATCCCCTAAGTCCGCTTCGGATAGTATAAGGGCTACTAGTTTACTAGACTACGACCTTACTACCTAGTCTATCTATAATCCTAGTGTCGGTCTAGTATAAGAGCCTTCCCCTCTAGTTAGTAAGCCGCCTATTCCCGTCCCTAAACGCCTAAAGGTAATGCCGGCGTAGTCCGGTAGAGTAGTTCTCCCTCCTAGTTATGTATCTAGCTCTTCTACCCGCCTTCCCACTCCTCTACCTAGAGCGTATACCGGCGGTTCTACTACGAAGTAGATAACTACGCCTAAAGCATCTATTAGTAGTACTCGTACGGGTACTCGTCGTTTTAGTATAGTGTTAGATCCGAATTAGATTCGGACGGTTAGACGTCGGTCTACTTCTCCGGCGCTAGTAGTAGCGTCGCCTAAACCGATAGTCGTAACAACGTCGCGCGGTCGGGCGCGGGTAGTAAATACGGTACTATAGAAGCATCGGCTAGGTTAGTAGTTAGGTGTCGATAGTATAGATAAGGAGAAGGTCGCTCGGTTAATAAGGTAGACTATTTTACTAAGGATTTCAGATTTAGCGTATAATAATAGCCCCTACTCGATCTTAATAACACCTTATTATACGTTTATACTAGTATATTAATATTATATAGATGTCTACTATAATAGAAACCTCGAGCCTAGTCGTACGGAAAGGCCGTTAGCTTCGTAAACGTAAGGCACCTAAACCGACGCCTCCGGTTCGAACGCTGTCTTAGTCGATATCGAATGCTAGTAAGTCTAGATCGAATTAGACCCGAAATACTAGCGCCCGAGGAGGACCGAGAAACCGTTACGGTAAAGGTAAGACGAAGAGAGAGAAGGTCGACCTTCTACTAGCCTAGATAAAAGAGTAGGGAATAACGTTCAGAGACTTTATCGAGCTATATATCTCTTATAAGAAAGGTACCTCTTCGTCTAATTAAGTAGAGACGGCCGCTACTAGAACGAAGAGGTTAGCTAGTCTATTATAGAAAGACTAGATATATAGTAGGGTAGTTAAGCACATACCTCCTAGTAAGTAGATAAACGTAGAAACGGTATATAGCGAGTTAGAGTTATTACGGGAGCGTTAGGTAAGGAGGTCTAGTATATACCTAGTAACATACTTACGTCTTTAGGAGTTCGGCTAGTAGGATAAAAAAATGCCCGTAGAAGACTTAGACTATAAGGGCGCGGTTCGGTCGATAGGAGAGTGCGTCCCGTCTATATAGGCGCTCTTTAAGGGCATATTAGGACTACTACGGAAGGCGGTCCTAGATAATTATATACTTAGACGCGTAGGTCTTATTGCTAGCCTACTCGGACGAACGAAATATCTACGATATTATAGTTAATTCCCTAATCAGATAGGACTATACTTTTAGAGTTAAGGCGTAAAGCGGCGAGTAATCGTAGTGTTGTCTAGAATAGGTATCTATACGTCTCCGAAGAGCATATATCGTTGTAATCGACAACTATATTCCCTAGCGAAAGACTGGATTACCGACTTCGGGCGAGATTATTATATATATAGTATCTACGACAATCTAGATATATACTACAAGACTAGGGAGTATAGGCATAACCGCGAGGACAAGCTAAAGCTATAACAGCACCGCTAAGGACTGCTATAAGGATTACTACTAAAGGTGGTAATCCGGGTCGAGTGAAGTTATCCTTCGGTTATATAACTAAGGAGGTAACGAATGCTTGGCGCATGCCTACCGTATATAAGGCGAAGGGCTTGCGCTCGTACATTGAATTCTATAAGAATTAGTCTTACCTTTTATCCAGTAGATATTAGGTGTTCCTTACATTGCTATAGACCCTATCGCCTTTACAATTCTAATTCTTCTACCTCTACGAGGGTAGCAATCTATTAAACCCCATTAAGATTATTAAGATGCCTTCCCGACGTATTGCTAGTAAGCTCCCGTAGGACTTACGCCCGGACGAGTTACCCGAGGTAGAGTAAGAGTAAGGGCCTTATACATACGGAGAGGGTCCTAAGGGATCCGATAAAGCTCCTATATCGACGCCGGAAGAGTCCGTAGCCGAAGCTATTACGAGGCTCGAAGCCGAAAAGGAAGCCTTAAGGAAGGAAGAAGTCCTTCGTACTATCGACATCCGCACTTCCATTGCACACCCAATATTGACCCGATTATCACCAAACACGCACCGTTCGAAAGCCCTTATTAAGGCCATTCCAACGAACCCACTTTTATCCCGCTGGCCTTAATACCTATACCGCTACTAGAGCCTAAAGATTCACCTTGTTACCCCCTTTAGGGTGCAAAATTTGGACCCTGAACTCCGGGATTTAGCCCCCACCCCCGAAACCTTATTTCGACCTTACCTCCCCTATATACGGAAAATTTCCTATTTAGGAAACTACACAAGACAGGTGCCTAATAGTACTACATTACTTTAACACACTATAACACGACTAATACGTCGCCGATTTGAACGCTAAGTAGCCCGTTTAAAAGCCCTCGACGAGAGCTTTTCTTCTAGCTATAAAACGTCCGTTTTGGTCGATTTTTAAAAGAGCTAAAGGCCAAACAAGAGCAGTGCTCTAGGATACACAAACATACACATATACTTAGTTCTCTCTATACTAGAGTTACCTACTGTCCTACGCCGCCGAGAGAGGAAGCTAAAGGAGTATTGTAGTTTAGTAAGGACGAGTTTGCACCTCTAGGGATTAGAGTAGTAGTACTAGCTGTATAGCTAGATACTCTTTATAGAGTATAGGCCTACCTTTCCCTAGAGACAAAGGTTGTCCCGAACCTGCTATAGCTACCCGTAGAACGCCTCTAGAGCCTACTATAAAGACGCACGTTGCCGTAGGCTAGAGTACTTCCTAGAAGCCGGGGTATATTTATATATCTCTTCTCTCCTCTTTAAAGTATACCTTCTCCTATACTCCTACTCTATATAGTAGGGAGAAGAGCGCCCTAGTGTCGTAAGTAGGCTAGGACCCGAACGCGATTGGAAATAGAGACGAACAAGCAGCCCTCTCGGCGTAAGACTACTAAGCCTCTTTTCAAATAACAAACAACACAACAAGATAATATCTACCGAAATAGAAATAATAGACGCAAACATAACCCCTTAAACTCTAAAAGCTACGGCTAGAGGGGACGAGGACGTTACGTTTAAGTCTCTTAAAGCCCTACTATTGCCGAAGGAACTACTAAAGAGAACCGGTATTCCTTTCCTACCTAGGAAAAGGCAAAACCCCTTTGAATTTAGTAGCTCCCCGACTCGTAGCCCCTCTCTCGGAAAGAAACAAACGCTCTCTCGCATACCTATAAACGAGAAGATCCTATAAGCCCGATAGCTACTAGTCGAAGCGGTAGGGGATCTAGGTAGGATTCTAGAAGAACAAACCCGGGTTCTCGACCTTCTTAAAGTCTTTCGGCACTTTACCGAGCGTATAGACTTTAAGACAACGTCCTAAATCCTTACGAAGCAAGTCTCGAACCTAGAGACAACGACAAAGAGGCTAGTAGCACAGGCAAAAAAGCCTACTTTTGCAGACGTTGTTAAGGGAGATAGCGGGTCCTCGACCTCTATCTCCTCTTCCTCGACAACAACAAAGGTAACACA
>JALRMM010000641.1:0-15008 GCA_026122155.1 Zymoseptoria crescenta
AGTCGGACCCTTTCCCCTTTAAGAAGTGGATAAGGTCTATCTTTGCTAGGTCGAAGGCAATCGAGTTCTTCTTTCCTAGGTCTATTAGCCGTCTAGCCTCGCGTTCTAGTACCTTAGAGTTCTATCCTCGAAAATTAGGCTCTTTATAATGTTCTCGTTCTCCCTATATTTAGTCTCTAGGCATTATATTTATAACTACGTAAACTACTATATTCGAATCGCCGTTCAATTTCGTAAAAACTATAATTCTAGATTACTTCTACGAGGGTTAGTTGTTCGGTAGTGCATTAGTAAAAATAAGGACCTAGTATCTAATACTACGGATTTAACCGGATCCTACGTTCTATCGTTAGGCGCTCCGCTAGAGAGTCTAAGCTAGCCCTATACCTATAATAGACGAGCTAATATAGAAGAGGAAGTAGTTATAGTAGAAAGGAAGTTACTAATAGTTAAGGAAGTAATGTTGTTATAGTATATCGAATTTAGTTATATAGCTTAAAAGACTCGGAAGGTAGAGCGACTAAAACGGAGGTAGCTATAGCTATAGATCGTATAGTAAAAAGGAGGCGGTGCCGTTAAACGAGGAGCTCGTTACGGAGCGGAAAACGGCTATAATAATACTATAAACCGAGGGATGCTAGTAATAGTAACTAACGTAATAGGCCTAAATAATAGTACTTATTATAATTATCGTTGTTATTAATATTTCTAGTTCTAAGTATCGGCACTAGATCTTTCTACTAACGCCTCTAGTAGGAGCTACTATATTAACCTTCCTATTCTAGCAACTAGTTAGATCTAATAACATCTCGGTCGGATCTAATAACATCTCGGTTAGATCTAATAGGATTAATTTGAATGCTATCGAGTCCCCGGCTCCTTATAATAAGCCCTTACTACCGCTATCGAAGCTAGTATATAACGATCGAGTCTAGAAGCGTCTAAGGGCGATCGGTCTCGAAGTTAAGATTATTAAGGCCCGGCTATTTTACTAGACTAATATACTTAACACCCGTTTAGAATAGGAAGAACATAATTGTTAAGTACGTTAGTATATGCCCTCGTATATAATTCGTTTAGCTAGGAGCTATAGTAGTATATTCGACGTACGCGTTCTTTCTTATTTTCTAAGCTCTTAATCTAGACGAGAAGTAAGGCGTTAAGGAACATATAGATCTCTACTCGTTCTATCTAGGCACTCGGGCGGATAAAAGCTATTAGGAGTATATAGGTAATAGGCCGAACTTCTATTTCGCTAGAGCGAGCTAGGTAGACGGCGCTAATCCTAAACTTAGGTAGATGCTAGAATAGATAACTAGGATATCTACGGTTGTTATAAGAGGGTTATAAATCGAGAGTACGAGGACTAATCGGAGCTTAATAAATCCCGTACGTAATACGTCTAGTCCTAGCCCTAAGATATCGGGATCGTATCTAGAGACTACTATATATTAGTTTTTGCTTTTAGTTAACTTTTAAGACCCTATAGTAGAGCCTAAGTACTATTTATCGCCTAGCACTTTATTATTTATTAGCGATCGCCTAAGGAGTTACGTGCTCGGACCCTAGATTTCTTAAGATCCTTACTTTACCCTCTATCGTAATATTAACATAACCGTATAGGGTAAGAGCAATTAAATAGTATATAGTGTATAGTGTTACATTATATAAACAAGCTCGTATAATTTATATATCTATATATAGTATAGTATAGGTAGTAGAGGTAGTAGAAGTAAAAGTAAGGCTAGAAAGTCCTTAGAACGCTAGTATAGATCTCTTACTTACGGAAACGTCTACTCTTATAGTAAGATACGTTAATTACCGGTATATTCGATAATTCCGAGCTAGCTAATAAGAGCGCTAGAAACTCCTTTAGTTTTAATAACTAAGGAGGTCGAAATCGAGGTAGTTTATATACTAGTAGGCTCGTAGTATAAGGGATTGCTATAGCTAGTAGTCTAGCGGCTCTTATTACTAAGGCTAGGTAGGATAATATTAGTAACGCTGCTACTAATAGATCCTATAGTAGTAAAGCCCGCCGTAGTAATAAGGGCTCTACGGAAGCGGTCGATAATATTACTAGCTCTAGGTATTATATTAGCTAGACGGTAGTAGTATCGTTTAAGAGCTCTACGGATAATATTGCGGCTAAGGCTACTACTACTAATAATATTACTAAAAATATTATAGCGGTGCTATTAAACCTACCGCTAACTAAGACCTTACTATCGCCGCTATATAGTTAGTAATTAAGTTCTCGTTTAGTACTACTACGGGCTTATTATTATATAGTCCATTGCTATAGTAGTACTCCGTATACTTCGTACCGGCCTTTATATAGCGGTACTAGCGCTTCTAAGGGTTATAGCCTAACCTATATCTATAGCCGAGTCGTTACGAGGGCGTTAGTAGTAGTAGTAGTAGTCGTAATAAAGGATTACTAGGCTCTTTATTACGGCGGCGTACTATCGCTACGTCCTTAGTATCTTAAGTAAGCCGCTCCGGTCTAGTTATCTTATGTCTATTACTCTTAGGGCTATATTGCTACTACTTCTACTTATTCGTACGTATAAGAGGGTCGTAGATCGTCGTCGCCGTAATCTTAGGTAGTAGCCGGCCGCCTAGAAGGATCTATACCTTCTTATAGATAGTATAGTTAAGCGTTAGCGGTGGACCGGAGGTTGTCTAGCCTATAAGATATACTCCTATCTCGTATAAACAAGGCGTACTAGTCTTAGCTCTAAAGGTATAAGTATACGCTAGCGGCTCGTCTATCTTCTAATATTGCTTCTTCTTTATAATCTACTTATTCGTTATTCTTAACGCCTCCTCGTATACTATACTAACAACTCTTAACTAGAAGGGGATGTCTCTAAACTGTTTAGAAGCGAGGCCTTTAGCCTTAGTAATAGACGCCTTATACCGGTTAATAAGGTAGTCGTAGTAGGGCTCTATCGAGTTAAAGAGGCTAAAGATATCCTTCCTTACGGACTTTAGCTATGCCTTTAATCCTCTATATATACCCTTATATAGTAATGTCGTTATAATACTATAACTATAGATGTTCTTCGTCTATACCTTAACGTAGAACTTCTTCTCTTAGTTCTACTATATATTCGGAAGGTAGACGTCGTAGAGGTAGATCTACGCCTTCTTCTTATCTACTATTAATAGCGTCCTTTCGTCCGTAAAGGAGTCTATAAGATCTTCTTCGGCGCTAGCCTTATGTTTAATGTATAAGCGTTCGAAATCGTCCGGCGTTAGTACGTTAAGGTAGGCTCTATATCCCTTAAGCTACTTCTTAGTTACCTTCTTACGTATAGTTGTTAGCTTCTTACTATACGCTCTCGGAGGTACGATATTTATATAGAACTTCGCGTTGGCGTTACTCTTAACGGCAGCGTTTATATACTATATATAGAGCCGGTATAGTATACCTAGAAACACCGCCTCGAAGGACCTCTATATCTATCTATTACGGTCGTATATTATATATAACGGCTCGTTAATACTATTCTCGTCTAGATAACGCTTAATCTATTACTATACCTAAAGGAAGCTACCCTTAGTCTCGTCTAGTATAAGGACGTAGAGCATAGGAAGGTAGATACTAGTACGAGTGTAAATTACTAACACTAATAGTAGTATACTATATTAATTCGTCTTATAAGTATAGTCGACGAGCTAAACATCGCTATTATCCTTAAAGATCTATAGTAACTCCGGATTAACCTATACTAGTCCTTTTAGAGTCTATGTTACATCGTCCTTTAATAGTAGACTATACTAATATCCTTCGTTCTATAGAGTTATTAAAACCCTCTAGATTAGCGTAAGACCGTCTAGTTACTTAAGGCGTATTAAATACTATATATTATAGATATCCTTAAGCACCTAAGGAGTAGTATAGCCGTCTATCGAGTCTATAGTAAACTACCTCTTATACTAATATTAAAGCTCCTTCGTAGATATACTAGCCTTATATCTATTAGCTAAGAAGTTGTAAATCGCCTAGCTACGGCCGATACAACGATATAGAGGTAGTCTAATAACCTCTATTATAGGGTAATTATAGTATAGCTATCGACTAAGGAATATCTTCTACTTAGAAGTTTCTAGTAAGGACTTATCTACTAATAATACTACTATCGACATTAGATACTATATCTTCTTCGAAGACGCCTTACGAACGATAGTAATACTAGCTATATTAAGTCTTTCTCTTCTTCTTACTATATCCGCGTTACGAACACCCTTTAAGTATATCTACCGCTAGCTAATAATAATACCCTTCGTCTTATCTACGCCCTTTAGTCGAATAGCCTCCTAGCTAGTTACCTTCGTATACTAGTAGAGCTATAATTTAGTAGCTTCTTATAAAGGAAACCGTAGACCTTCTACTACTAGTAGAGCGATAGTATTAAAATAAGACGTATAGTAACTACTACTACTACGTTCGAAGGCGCTCTTATTAATAAGAATCCGCTCTATAGTAACGCTTCCTTCGATAATAACACTACTAGTAGTATTACTTCCTTTAATATTATCCTTCTACTAACTAAGCTCTTAATAGATACCGGGTATCTTATGCTTCTTTAATACCTCCTCTTTCTCCTATAGCTCTAGTATATCGAACTCCTCCTATAGTATCTTATCCTTATCCTTATCCTTATTAAGAAACGCCTACTTATAGGTAGATAGCGGTATAGTAGTAGCTATAGTAGTAGAGCCTATAATAGACGCGGATATAGCGGAAATAATAGGAGGTATAGTATACTATAGTAATAATAAGGATATAGGATAGCGAGCAAAACGCGTCTGATATTATAGTAAAAATAGGTAAGGAACGCGATAGGTATAGATATAAGTCCCGAGTATATAACTCCTTAGGTAATAAATAATAAAGTACTAGGCGATAAATAGCACTTAGGTAGTAGAGTATATTAAATCTAGCGCATAAGCTCGTACTCTTAACTCTTAATACTAGCTAGCTAATACCCTACTAAAGCCTACTTAGTACTAAGCCTACTCGTCCTTTCTAGTACCTACCTAAGTTTAGAATTAGCCGCAGACGGAGCGCACGATAGTAGGGTATATACCTAGATAGATACCTTGGGGGAGATAATTGCGTTGATTAAATTGTAATGGAAGGTGAGGTGCCCTGCAAGACTCGCTTACTAAGCATGAAAATGTTACTCCTCGACATCCTCTATGATCTCATGATCTCTGCTGGGATGCCTCTCGACAACGATACGCCGTGGCGCATGTACGCACGAAGGCATCACCGCCGTCGAGCAGCCAAATCGACAACAGCTTCCCACCTCTGACAACGACGGCACGGCTAACTCACCACCATCTCTAGAACGACGAAGCAAGAAAACCTCACCAGCCTGAGCAGATCTCACCTCACGGTAATGCTCTGCTCCGCCGTCCGCGCGCTTTTCAGCAGCTCGAAGCCATCTCCAGCAACCTCGCCGTTCATCGGTACATCATTGTTCCACTCGCCGCGCTCATCCAGTGACAGGAACTCCGTTCTGCCGACTCACGCCGAGGTAGCATACGCTGCTCGATGCGCCCTCGTACAAGCTCTCGCCTGAGCACGAGCACGACTGCCTGGTCCTGCATTGTCAGTTCCGACCCAGTTCCGACCAACATTATGGCCGCCGCCGCGCTCGCTCCACAAACTCCGAGAGACAAGAAGGATCTCTGATCAAGGAAGCGAGTGGGTGGTTCTCAAGAAGAAGAAGAAGAAGAAGAAGAAGAAGAAGTAGTGAAGTGACTTTGTGATATCCAGTACTTTTCCCTGATCTTTCGGAACACTGCAGGTGGGCTATGCGGAAAGTGGTCGTACCTGTGGGCATTCACAAACTGTGGCCGAGCAGAAGCATGAACGAGCACGGAACTGTCACTGAGGAGCCTTGGAATGGGGTGAGGTAAACCGAACAGAATGTAGAGCCGTAGCGTGCGTCTTTGCTCGCATTCCACGGTATTGTACAAATGAGATCATTCACTTCAGATCTCGTTGTTGCGTGCATCTTTCCCGACGTCCAATCGACTCCTACTCGCAGCTGATATCCCGGTGTGTCATTATCCTCCAGGCATTCGCCAATCCACCCAGTTCATGCCTTGGAAGCCTTGAACTTGACCGATGGCCCGTCTTGTTGTGTTTCTTCGGTTGCTCGATTTCCCGATCTCGCGAGCCCAGGCCGCACGATCGGTGGTTCGCAGTTCGCGGTTCGCGACTCGGTTCGCATCTGCCAGATGAAGCGATCCAGTTCATCACAATCAATTGCAGGTTTCTCTCGGGGTGCTCGCGGTGCGCAATGGTGTTGGTCGTCGTACTGGTCATCACCGCGCTGCTGCACGAATCTTCGAATCGCTGCACAGTCGGTCTCGTGCGACCTCGCATGTAGCCCATGGGCAAATGGGAAGAAGCGGTTGGGGTGAGAGTTCTCTCGGAATCCGAAGACGCGGAAGACTTGTGGATGAGGCTGCTGCGAATCTCCTGGAAGGCATCGATTTGCGCGGGACACTGGTGGAGAAGAAGGGAGTACGCCCACTCAATTCGTTCTCGACCACCACAAGATCTCCGACGCTTTCACTTCATCACTTCCCACATGACAGAACCCCATATCCGTCAGCCTGTCAAGGTGATCCCGTCACTTCTTGAGAAATAGGTGCCAAGCGCGCTACCTTAGCCTTCTTGCCCTTCAGCTTCCCGTCCAGCTGTCTTTCCCTTCCGCGCGGAGTCACCAACTCTCCAAGCTCACCACCGCAGATCGGGACTCATCCTCCATCTCAACATCACAGATCGGGACTCATCCTCCATCTCAACATCATCCTCCGCCATCAGTCGTCTCCGGACTTTCAACACCCACACCATGCAGTCCCCAAGCTTCGTCCAGAGCTTCTCACCAACATTCGCGAGGGTATGCATCTCGTCTCACCTCTTCACTCTGCGTCTTCTGACACCGACTGACACCTGCAGCGTGCTTCACGCGAGTGCGCACGCTCTCCGCGTCGACGCGCTCTCATTTCCACGCCGCCACCGACTTCATCATGCGTATCGCTGCGCTCGCAATGGCGTCTTTGAGCGCTGAATTCACATCCTGCAAAGCTGCCATCCTCCGAACTTCGAAGCCTTTCATCGACTTCATCCTACAAACCGCTGCTCCCTCGATCGCTCTGTTGAGCGCTGGGCTTACCACTTGCAAAGCTTCTCTCAGCCAAGCCTGCGCCGGCGTTGCAAAGACATCGACCGACTTCATCGACTTCAAAATCGCTTTCGCAGCGGGTTTCTTCGGAGCCAGCTACAAGACTCGCCAAGCTGATGCAACATCCGTCAAACGCCTTGACCAAATCGACAGCACGTACTCCACCACTGAAAAGGGAGGCGACACACAAGAGCATGAGCATAATAGCGGGTACACCGATGCAAATAGCGAGGAGAGTAATAGCTGGACTGTGGTGGTGAAGAGACATAAACGTGAGTTCATCCCTTATCGGACCCCTCAAGACGATCATGCTCGACCAACAGCTCGAACCAGAGACATGCGTGATGTGCGACTCTGACAAGGAAGAGTGAAGAGAAGGAATGTGCATGTGAGATGCGAAATGTGAGATGTGATGTGACGATGCCAAAGTTGGCGTGGGCCTTAGAATATCGCGGACAATCACAACGGGCGGCGAGAAGCCAACATAGCTTTGTAGGACGCGGCCGCTCCACTCTGCTTAACACGAACGGAACATCGCTGGTTTGTGTGAATCTCCTTGATAATCCCGTCGAGTGGACAACCGCTTCAAATAAGTCGTCGGCCCACCCCCAGCCGACGCTCGCTTTCAACCGATTCCAGACAGTCCTCAACTTCGGTCTCCACTTCGTCGGATGCAAGATCAGACCACTTCGTCATATCCGGTGAGGACACGGAGGACGAGGTGCCAGCTCTTGCTACGGAGCCGAAGCCAGCTCATGCCACAGCGCCGAAGCGAGCTTATGTCACGGAGCCCAAGCGAGCAGCCAGGTCGGAAAGCAATGTCAACCATCATGCACTCGCGATGGATCTACATTTGACTTCGCGCTAGACAAATCGCGGGCGGCGTTCGCGGAGGGTGACTTGAGGGGTTGTTTGGTGGAACTTGCTCGGGCGAGTGCCGTAGTTGTGTTGTAGTCGGCCCGAGAAGAGGAGGAGGAGAGCCCGGTTCGTGCACTAGAGCTGCCTAGTATGACACCACTGCTGGCCTGAGAGGAATCCTTACACCGCTAGAGAGAGCAGTTTAGCTTACTGGTAGATGCAGAAGAGAAGGGCATAGACCGCAAGAATGTCAGCAGAGCTACCCATACACCGCAAGAATGGCAACATCAGACTGTCAGAGTCAATCACACCGACAGCCTTGCACAATGCTGTTAGCACACCGACAGTCTTTCAGCCAATGCGACACGATCGCCTCGTCGTGCATGCACGTGGTCGAATCGTAAGCCAGTAAGAGGAGTTCAGCGCAGGATCACGGTTTTAGATTTGCAAGGTACGAAAGCCCTGTTCATCGTAATGGCAGTCGCCCTGTTAGGCTGTTACAACACCATCCCTTCCCAGTTGCCGCCCAACTCCGTACAGCGGGTGAACACCTCCCCAGTTCTCAGGGGCTTTGAGCAGGGTATCGGCAAGAGGCCTCCACGGATCGAGAGTCGATTCAATATTGGTGCGACCAACCCCAAGACTGACTGGGGGCGTTCCCTCCGATGCCTTCACCCTATACGGAGTTGGGCGGCAATACTACATTTGGCCCAGCGCCTGTGCAACGTGTTATTTGGTCCAGCACGTCATTTGTTCCAGCACTCAACGTGTTCTGAAGGGCTATAAGAACCCGCCGCATCACTCATCTCTGCCGCACCTCTCTTTATCACACGAAACCCGAAGTTCCATTGAGGTCCTACTTCTTCTACTTCAACATCCACCTCGCGTCTACTTCAGCCACAATGGTGCGATCTACCATGGTCACTGCGCTTACGTTGCTCTCGAGCCTCTCGATGTAAGTCAGAGAAGTCACCGAACGGACACCATCCTAACTGTTACTAGTGCTTGGGCGGCTACAAACTGCTGGTGCTCATACTCCGACCGCAGAAATGATGTTCAGGCACGGTCCCCAACGACCAAAACAGCTTGCCACCTAGCCATAAAGGCCGATCCACGCAGTTGGTCGGAAAACTTTCTGGACTCCGACACATACGTAGGTACTACACCGTAGCCTATTATCCAGTCACTGATCCATGTACTCCTAGTGCTACTACTCACTAGCCGATGACCCCCAAGGGCCCGGTTTCAGTGCATTCCACAGGGAGTGTACCCAGGGTACAGAGTTCAAAACCAACGTCTGGTGCGACGGCTATAACCGCTAGGATATTTGGATTGTTGTCTCTACGTCAAACCCGGCTAAGGGGGGGAGCCCCATGTAGTTGGGAACGGGAGGAGAGGGTTATGGGCTGTCTTGGAAGTGGGCTTTCTTTTGAAACGTACCTGCTACATGTGTCAAGTAATGTCGGACTGGACTGTGTCTGTTCCACTCACATAACGCTCGGTACACTGGTATCTCCGGGAGAGCTACATGTCCTTCTGTTTGTCTTCTTTAATTGCTTGCCCCTGTTCTCCCAACACTCACTGCTCTCGTGCATAAACCTGCGGAACATGTCTAGCGTTGTTCCTCTTGTGCCTTGTGCTAAGCCACTGAGTTGTTATTGTAAGTCGCTGTAGAAGAACGTCCCGGCTAAGAATACGGCGCACTATGTATTGCTTCGACAAGCGCTGTCGGGATTCAGGACGGCGAGACTGCCGGCCGTGTACGTAATGCTATCGGGTGGATGTAGGGATGTTATTATTCTTATCAACGATAAAGACTGTAGGGACGAGGTACATATCGGGACGGACGTTCACGTAAAGATAGATAGCGAAGATGGTTATCTAACCTTCGGATAGGTATGTTTCCTATCGGTAGATGCCCGTTAGCCTACTATCAGGCGGTTTCCTAAATCCTACGTTGGCGAGGACAGCAGATTTCCAGCCTGGAGTGCTTTACTCAATGTGGCCAGGTTGTCACCGCACCATCGATATCCGGAGTTCTGCTGGAAGTCATGGAACTATTGCGCCGGCGAATCGATGTGCAGTCCTCGCCGCATGTTTCCTTGACTTTCCACCTCCTCTCAACCTTCACTAAGTCGGCCTCGAAAGATTGGAGCTTTTGCTTCGGAGTAATGGAACCTCCGCACGAACGATTGAGCTCTTGACTAAAGTCTTGGACGCGGAGTCAGCCGGCAGAGACGGCTGTTTCGTCGAGGTGTACTACGCCGGGGCAAAGAATGTTTGGTCGTGGTAATGCGACAGATACAAGTCTCCGAGTCCGCGGGGGACTAGCTGGGCCTTCTACGATTGCTGGTGTGGCCGGCGGTGCGGTCAGCAGTGCTATGTTGGAGTGGAGTTAAAGGCGGGAGAGGCAAGGCTGAGGGCAGGGAGGTGGGAGTGGTAACGGGATGCGATTGAGACGTTCGATGCTTGTAGCAGCTTCTCATCTTTTATAAGGTGCCCCGCATGCGCTGCGCTTGGAGTTGTAGGTTCCAGCGCTGTACTATCTCTGCTCGGACTGCAGGTCGACACCGGAGCTGCCATCATTACAGTAGCAGCTAAGGTCGTCCTGCTCGCGGTCTTTTCAACCCGGAAGAATGCGAAGATGTCCGCGTGTGTTGCTATGAAAGATGAGGCGAGTGGTTTGTGCGGCGGTCGAAGAAGCTGGACCTTTGTCAGGCCGGGCGCTTCTCGAGCAATGTCGTTGTCGGCAGGCCCTATTTGCTGTTCTGTAGCCGCAACGTTCTGCCTCTGAGCTGTACGCCTCAGTTCACGGCGTCGCTGAAGCTTGCTCACGGGGCCCAACACATAGAACAACGCCTCGGCAAGTTGCGCACAATTCGACCCGCTGCTTGCGACCCTCGCGATTGCTCGATGTCTCTTAGATGCAGTGATTAGCTCGCAATAGCGACGGAGGAGCCGGCGGCGCTGCCGCAACGTCCTCCTTCTCCGGCTCGCCCCGGTCGTTTGTGTTCATACTGTCCTTCATTTCTTGAAAAAACTCCTCTCGCGTCCGCGCTATGCCGAACCCCAGCTCTCGATCCTTCTTCCCTGCCGGATCCTCCATCCTGTCCGGCTCCTTCTAATCACAACCGCGATCTCCATTCCGCCTCCCCTACTCGCGCTCCTACTAGCCTCTCCGTCCCGACCTTTCCTATTATCGCGGATGTTCGTCCAGCGCGGGTCATGCTTCTCCGCCAGCATCACCGTCCAACAGCAGCCCACTTATCTTCCCGATCGACAGGCGATTTGAGCGTATCTGGTATACGGCGTGTGGGCAGCTTGGGGAACTCCGGAGGTGGACTCTCGCAGTCGGACGGGGCAGGGCCGTTCCATGGCACCATCGAAGGCTGACAAGGTAGAATACCTAGGCTACAACAACTGCATGATTCGGTGATTGAAGCATTCTGTGAGGCGGATCGTTTTCATTTGCTTGATATATGTCGAGTTGAACTTGCCGCCGCACCGCCTCCTCGTGCTTGCATCGTACCACGCCGTGTTGTATTCGTCGACGACACAGGTTTCCTACGCCTGCCCATTAGCCCACGGATTCTCCACCTCGCCTAATTATTCTCCGTGCCCTCTCCCGATCTCTTGCTGCTTCTTCCCTATGTCCTTACTACTAGTACCCTCCGTTCGGTTTCGGGCAGAGCGCCGTCGAGCTCATTATCGGCATTCAAACAAGGTCCGGCGTCGGTGCCGTCGTCGTCGTCGTTGTTATCGTGTCGGAGGCGATACCCTGGGGGACAGTCTGAGGTCCGTGTGTTGCGACGCCATGGCATCCGTGTACATGACGAGGTTGCGTTCTTGAGTTGGGCTCCCCGGCTGCTGATGTAAGTCGAGATCGTATGCGTAAAGTAACGGAATTGATGCCTGCCTTTGAATTTCCCTCCATGAATTAACAAACTTTGATACAGGACCTTCAAATCCTCTCCATGAATCGACAGACTTACGGCTGCGCCTGCAACATTAAGCACCAGAGCGTCTCCGAGTGCAAGCATCTTCAAGTCCACCATCTTCCAATCCACCATTTTCCCCAGGGAACATGATCGAGTCCACGGGCCGTCGAAATGATATTGAGCCGGTATGAACATGCGCGGACTCCTGTGCGAGTCTCACAGATGCAGACGGACATATTCTACCGGCCACAGCGAAGTCATCTTCACCGACGCCGCCGCCTTGATCCGCCGCCTTGATCCGCCGCACGAACCAGGACTTCCAACATCAACCCGTCAACCGGGCGCGTATACGAAGAAGGAGAAGCGGAATAACTGGGAGAAGAAGGCGCAGACGACAACGCCGGCGACTCAGTTGGAGACAAAAGACGAGAAGACCTTTGTCTTGGGCGATGAACTACACTTGCGCATGGAGCCGGAAACTCGTCCTTGCGTGGCGGGATCTTTCCGGCGACGAAGGCGACATGCTGGAATTGGTCTGCGACGCATCAACACGCCCTGAGTTCCGGCGTTGCTGCCATGCATTGGGTACGGTTGGCTGCCATTCCACCTCATGTCGCGGCTCGCTCTCGTATGTGCTCGACTTCTTGGTGGAATACTAGCGAACCGATTACTTGTCAACAGGTAGCCGGATTCGTCGGATGGTCGTGGATTAGATAGGCCAGGCGAGAGAATGAACAAGACCCTCTAGCGGCTCCGCCATCGTTTGCGACCTCGATGCTCTGCTTCCCACTCGTCTTCTGAACCTTCGCAGACTTCCCTTCTTCGTTTCGAGCCGAATAGGTCATTGTCTGGCTCGCAAGCCGTCATGCCCACCTCACGGCGGCGCAGGCGTAGTAAGTGATCCGCCTCATCATCAACATCCTCCTGATCATCGACGTCGTTCTCCTCATCATCGACCTTCTCCCTATTAGCGTCAATCTCATCGACTCCCAATCTGCCATCGTCGCTCTCGGCCCCTGACTCTTCACTGGTGAAAGCATTGTCGTATGTGACGGGTTTCGCCATAGCCTCCGCCGTCTCCACGGCCTCCTCAGCCTCGGACAGCCACCTGCCGATCCCCGAATCGAAGCTCTGCACGTCTTTGACACCGTCATCGCTGCGCATACGCTTCGATGGGTTACTGCTGGCTTTGCGGGGACTGCGGCTGCTCCGCAACCGTCCCTGGTCGCGGCAGTACGGGTCCAGATCGTCGGCGAAGAACTCGGAAGACCGCGCACCGTCGCGGATGACCACGCGTCGCGTGACGTGCTTCTGGAGGAACGGCTGGAGCTTCGGAAAGATGTCCCAAGCGAAGCGTGCGAAGAGGTACTCCCGCTGGACACCGGCGAGTGGGTGTAAGCCGCGGTTGTGGTACAGACCGTACAGCACGGGCGACCAGGCGTTGAGGTGGACAGCCCATGCCCAGCCACCGCCACCGTCGGCTTTGGGAACGATGCTCAGTCGCATGAAATCCCAAAGGGTGTGAATGTCCTGGCGCAGGAGCACCAGGTTCTCTTCCGCGTTGACAATCTCCTCGCCTCGCTTCGAGCTGTCCGGGGCATAGCGCTCCATGCCGTTCGTACCGAACCACGTCTTCTCCGCCGCGGGCAGGATATGGGCGCTCTCGAGGGGCATGTCGTGTTTCGTGAGGCGGCAGGTGACGTCTCGCGCGCGCGCGCCCACAGCTGGAAAGGGTGCCGGTGCGATAGGCGCGGCCCGCCATGCGGTGGGGAGGCGATCGTGAGGGAAATGCCAGTGAGCGAAGTTCGGGACCACAGCATAGGGCGGCGTGAAGTCGGGGGTGGGGCGAGGGGTGACATCGGCCGGGCAGGTAGCGGAGGACAGGTGAAAGTAGTAGTCGCCGGCGGGGAGGAGACTTTCGAAGGGCGGTGCGGCGTGTTCGGCGGCGGGGAGATGGCGGGAGGTGGTCAGCTGGCCGTCGAAGCGGTTATTCGCAACGATGGCGCAGGCGGTGTGAACGAGACCGTACTGAATGCCCGGCGCATCCGCGGTGCCGTCGGTCGCGAGCAGCGTGAGCAAGACGTTGTTGCTTTCGCCGTCGGGATAGCCGGGATGTCGGATGATTACATGTGCCCGCCCGGGACTAGATTGCACCACGTCGAGTGCCGGGAGCACTTGAACCACTGGAGTGGCGGCGTTCATGTTCGAACTTCGAAGTACGAAGTAGTACGCAAGTGTGCCCAAGGTGTTATTCTATGCGATGAAGCCGACTTATTGTGCAAGCCGGCAGCACCCGCACCCGCACCCGGCATCCCGCCTTTGTGCATGGATTTGTTAGTATTAAACACCCCTAACCTGCAACTACCTTAGCGAGGGTACCGGGTTAGTTTTAACTCTTCTTTAGCGGATCGGTAGCCGAAGAGTTTTCTAAGTAGTAAGTTTTTTATATTAGACTTAATGTAGCATTTGAAAATATAGCAGCAATATTTTCCGAGCTAGTAATTAGTTATAAAGAGATGTCGAGCTAGTAATTAGTTGTAAGGTAACGTCGAGCTACTAACTAAATTTAACTACTAATAAAATTTTACTACTAATAAAATTTTACTACTAGAGAAATTCTACTACTAGACGGATATTACTACTAAATAGATATTGCTACTAGACGGATATTGCTACTAGACGGATATTGCTACTAGACGGACATTACTACTAGATAGATTTTACTACTAGACGGATTTTACTACTAGACGGATTTTACTACTAGATAGATTTTACTACTAGATAGATTTTGCTACTAGATAGATTTTGTAGTATAATAACACTAGCTACTTACACTACTCTATAACTAATATATATTTATAGCTATACTAGATTTATAGCTATACTAGATTAATTAATATACTTATAGCGTAGGTCGGTCTTACTCGAGTTAGACCGAGCGAAATCGTCCTAAGGTTTTAATATAAGCTACGAGGTTTTTAGAGCTTAGCTAGGAGTT
>JALRMM010000642.1:0-15002 GCA_026122155.1 Zymoseptoria crescenta
CCTTTTTTTAATTAGGTCTAGTTCTATCTCGTAGATAGCTATAACGTCTCTTCTCGCGTTTACGTACTCTATCCTTTCCTCCGGATTTATGCCGTCTAGCGATTTCTATCGAAGGGACTAAAGGTAGTCGCGGACATGTCGAGGGACCTAAAGATAGTTAGGGTCGGTATCCGGGTCTATTAGTTCTATTCTAGGGCTCGTTAGGGTCTAGTTCCGTGCTATATCGGGTCCTTCGTCGTCGTCGTATATCCGCTAATCTACCGTTCTAGCATCGGATCGATTCTCTAGCTCGGCTAATAGGCGGGTAGATCTACCTATATATCTAGCCGAACCTTTAGCCGCTTTGCCCTTTAGTAGTATCGTTTCGGTGCTGAATTAGACCTACTCTAGCGCTTGGTACGGCTAATCCCTTTATAGGTTAAGAGGCAATATACTATAAGGGAGTGTAATTAGGTAGTAGCTAACACGTACAAGTAGTCTATATACGAATGTCTATATTACCTACCGAAGGGAACCGAAGGGAGGCGAAAAGGGAATAAAAGGGAGGTATATATACTAAGGCTCGTACGGGCCTACTTCGGGTTAGCATTAGGCCTAAAGTAGGTCCGATCCAGGCCTACGGCATCCTAAGGCACTAACTCCCTAATAGTTAGGTTAGATATTTAGCCTTAGTAGCGGAGCTATTAGCTAGTCGTTAAAGCAATAGACGAGAGTAGCGCTTTCTACGGTAGAAGTAGAATATATAGGCGAAACTTAGGTAGTAAAAAAAGCTATCGAGCTAAAATCGCTACTAGATTAACTCCTCCCCGATAAGAAGAAAGGACCGTAGGCGATAATAATCCACTACGATAATTAAGGCGTAATAGCGCTTATAAAGAATCCGGCCTTTTACTTACGATCAAAACACTTTAGCGTTAATATATACTTTATCCGAGAGCGAGTCTAGGAAGGAGATATTAAACTCTAGTAGGTAGAGATAGACGATATAATAGCCGATAGGCTTACTAAACTACTACTAAACCAACTATTTTACGCGTTCCGAAAGGTAGTCGGACTATTACTCCTAGCTTTAGCTTTAATTCCAAAATAGCTAGAAGATATAAAGTAAGTTAGCGGACTAGGGGGAGTTTTACTAAAAACATAATAGCGACGTCGTTTTAGTCGCTATTTATTTAATTCGATAACGAGCTCCGAGCCGATAACGTTTAGAAGGGGTATATAAAATTTAAGGGCGAATTAACTAATTGTTTATTAAGATATCGCCGTCGACCCTAAATCCTTATATAAAATCCGAGTTATATAAT
Organism: Zymoseptoria crescenta; assembly: GCA_026122155.1. Lineage (NCBI taxonomy): Eukaryota > Fungi > Ascomycota > Dothideomycetes > Mycosphaerellales > Mycosphaerellaceae > Zymoseptoria > Zymoseptoria crescenta. The sequence goes on from JALRMM010000642.1 coordinate 1,305, forward strand.
CCTTAGCGCTAACCTTAGCGATAAAGTATAAGGATTTTTTTAGACTTTAGAACTAAACTTACTTCCTTTCTCGAACATCCGGCGATTCTAAGACATACGATAACAACTATAGAAGACTTTCCTTTTTACCGAAACTATATATATAGAACCGAGTCTAGATTCGAGCTTACGGAGAACGAATTTAGCCGTCCTACCTTAGGGAGAATCGTATCAAATAAATCGCTCCCTCTTTCCGATACGGCTAATTTCCTAGTTACTGCTTCTAGCCGAGTCCTTTACTAGAGGATTAAATAGAGACGACCTATACTACCTAAAAACCTTAGTAGCGTTAATTTTAGTGTTCTTAGTAAGGAAGCTATTAAAAGAATCTACCGTAATTACTTTACTACTACTAAATAGTTAAAGGACTGCTATAAAATAACTAGAATGCTCTAAGTATTCGAAAAAGGGTCGATAGAGAAATACGGACTAAAAGGACCCTACATTTATCCTAAACCTCTCTACTTCCTTACCGATTAAGAGCGTACGAACTAGGCCGCTACCTATTTAGATGTCGAATACTTAGACGTCTAGAGCGCCTTCTAAACTACGCCGAAGACTAGGGATAGACATACCCCTAAGACCTAGATCGCTCTCGTAAAGAGCCCTTAGGCTAACTAGATTACCGACCGAAACTAGTATTAAATCCCCTAGTACGTATAGGCCTTCGCAATCGTTAGTAGTCCTAGTAAGTATAGAAAGAACCTCTTTATCTACGACTACGACGGCGGAAGTGTTATATACCGGTATAGAGAGGTTAAACTTAACGAACTATACGGTAGCATCGTACGGTTCTATAATAAGATTAGGTCTATCTAGTGCATTAACCGCGTATTTATAGGCAATATCCACGACGACTTTATTAGCAATACTATAGAGTAGGCTTAATACGATAATACTAGTATCGAAATTAACGACAACTACTACTTTAGTTATACTATGCGCTAGGTTTATAAGATAAGCTAGATAAAAGACAGACACTTCGATCCTAAGGATAAGAAACATAACCTTAGCGACCTACGATAGAAGTCCTTTATTAAAATAGAATACTTAACAAGGCACTACACCGCAAAGTAATATAGTACTCTTCCCTTATAGAGGGTTTAACGAGGCTATAGGATAGCTAACGAGGGGGAGTATTAAAATCCGGTAGCTAGCAATAGCTAGCTAGCTCCAAATAGTATATATTAGGATATCTCTCTCTATGTTAGTAGTTAGTCCTTTAATTAATCACTTTATTAATTATATTATTTCAATAGCTATGTCGCACGTTTAGCTCGCTAGTCTAGAGATAAGTTTAAGTAGAGTTGCTTAAACTGGACTAGAAACATCCAGTCCTATAAAAGCGGTATAAGAGCAAGAAAGAGTGTTCGATCCCTATGTAGCTAAGAACGACCACTTCTAACTAGTATAGAAGCGAAACACCGTCGGTTTTTAACTGAAGAGGGCGTCGATTAAGGTATCGGCATAGGCAGTAATTCCCGTAGTCTAGCTACTAGGGACCTCCTAGGACCGATCTTAGCAGCCCTAGCGCTCTATCTAATTTATAAATCGTCTCGTTACTCTCGTCCTAGGTATGCTAGGTTAAGACTTATAACAAGCGGAGAGGACGACGGCGGCTATCGGATAGGTAGGCGAATCCGGCTATAGTAGGTTAGAGAGAGTGTGTAGTCCACTTTATTAGGCCTTAACTATCACGTGTTTATACAACGGTTCTAGACGCTTAAGCTTCATAAAGAAGCATCGTTTAGGGGTTGAAGTTAACACTATATCCCGAGCTATTTAGTCGCCGGGTATAGTAGTAGCCCGGCCGAGAAGCTCGTATATAACGTAGATAGAGGAATAGATTGCCTTAGGCGATAATAGATCCGTCGAGCGATTCGTTCCTAAGGCTATTTCCGTATAAAAGACGCCCTAAAAGTAAAGGTACTCGAAAGGATAGCATTTACTCTTTACGACTAAATTAGCGTTGTTTCTCCGATAAGGACCCCAAAATGCGAGAGACCTTATAATCCAACTAAACTACCGCAATAGAATTGAAGGAATGCCTATACTTAACCACGCATTACCGACCGGCCTCTCCTAACATTACTCTAGTAATTTGAGATTCGGATTCTTAAGCTATTATCCTTATTCTTAATACCGGGTCCGCGGTAGAAGCTTCTAAGGAGGAATAGTGCTAGCCTTATATAGGCCAACGTATTTTCCATTACTATAGTAGAATTCGCTAGGGTTATTCGTAACATTAGTGCCTCTAAAGTCCGGCGGTACCGCGCTAGTATAGTCGTAGTAACCGTAGGTTCCCTACGTAGGTTCCCTATTCGTAGGTATCGACGATATAGAGCGAAGGATCCTTACTAGGCTATAGCTAGTATCTTCACGACCTACGTGTTAGGCCGGGACACTATATAGGGTGGAATCCGATTAGGTTATCTAGGGTTCTATCGACGTTGTTATCGGCTCCTAGCTATACGGCGGCGGGGTCCGTAGCATTAAGGTAAGGGTTATTAGTCGTGTACGCCCCCGTACTATTAGCTAAGACGGCCTATAAATTAATCTTCGGCTACGCCGTTCCTAGAACTACGTAAGGTTGTCCGAGAGTCTATAAGGGGCGTACCTATACATTAGCCTCGATCTATCGATTAGCTATATTGGTATAGAAGACGCCGTAAGAGGCGAAGTACGGCCGGAAGTCGTATCCTATAATGTAGTAGAGCTCGATAACTATAAAGTCGTTGCCCTTAAACGATCGTATATTAGAGTATATAGCGTCGGTATAAGCGAATAGACTTAAGCCGAGATTCGCCCGGCCTATTTCCTACGATCTAGCGTTTTTAGCGATGTCGTCGAAGTATTGGACGGCTTAATAGAGAAGTATATAGATGTCTAGGCCGTTATCTAGTACGTCCCTAGTAGATATAGCTCGACCCTAGACTAGTTACGGTAAGGGAAGGTAGAAGCTAAGTCGAACTGCTTCGTTAGCATTATAGGAGTTATCTCTCTAGATTGTATCGTGGAGCATAGCATCTACCCTTATACTAGTAGGGAACGAGCCCAAAGTCGTATAAGTAGAGTTTACTACTACCTACTACCCGGCAGAATTGCAAAGACCGTAGTACGCGGACTAACGAGTAGCGAAGCTAAAGGACATTTCTTACGCGTAGTATCGCCTAGTAAACGAGTTGTCGGGGGCTAGCCCCCATCTCTAAGGTTGCGTAAAGCAAAAGAACGTCCATATGTCCTAGTACGGAAAGATTTAGTTAGAGACTTTACCGGAGCGGTCTATATAATTCGACTACGTGTTTACTATAGCTATATTAGTCCCGGTAGTCGTGTCTACCTAGTTGACTCGAAGGAGACCTAGTTAGATGTTATAGCTAATCTTATAGATAAATTCGAAAGCGATAGGGAACGGGACTGCCGTATTAGTAATTGGGTTTCCTAAGCACGCCGAGCCGTAGGCGGAATAGATATCGTATATAACGTACTATATAACGTTACGGGAGTTAAGTATTTCGTCGAGGCATAGTAGCCTAAGTCCTTAACAGATCCTCTAGTTCGCGCTATATCTCGTTAGTATAGGCAAAGTCTTATAGATTAGTAGTAACTATCTTACCTTAAGAGCATATCTCCGAGGGGTATACCGTCCCTCTTTAACCTAGCGAGGGTAAAAGCTTAACCGGCCTAGCTATCTCGAAAGTCTCTAATTAACTCTAAAAAGCTATTAGGACTATTATAAAATACCCTCCGCGACGTAGTCTATACCCCTCCTAGCCCGAGTAATTACTTAAGCTTATTAACGGGCACGTAAATCTGAAATCCGGTCCCGATAAGATTAGCCTAGAAGGCTTATATAGACTACGCCTCGGCAATAAATACGGCTATAGCGGCGTCTAAGCTGTCTCGTAATAGTAGATGTTAAGTAGCATTCTAGAAGCTAAAGTTAACCTCGGTAACGGCGCTAGATATCTACCCTACGTCGAATCGAATATATAGCGGCCCTCTATAAGCCGAGTTTAACGTTATAGGGACGCTAACCCTTAGTAGTATCTACTAAGAGACCACGAATTATAGTCGATTATAAAGAGACACGTTGTCCCGTATAAAGGTTCCTAATCGACAATCTAAATTACTAACTCCCTATAGCCGAACATATATTAGAGGCGCGCCGGCTATAAGTAGCGTTACCGTAACCGGCCTAGATAGCTCCTAAGTAAAGCCCGTACTAGTCCAGCTGTCTATTGTGGGAATTGTACTAAATAATCTCTAATAATCGCCGACTCTAGGAAAGCTAGGGTCCGGGCACAATCCGCTCTAATACTCGCTACTACTAGCGCACTACTAACTTCCGAGATCTGCTACTCTCTTAGTCTTGGCGCTAGTTATATATATAGCGTAATCGGCGAATAAGGCTCGTATTACCTCGACCGCGTCCCCTCTAGTATCGATTAGGTATACCTATACCCTTAATATGTCTCTAACCGGTAGAGTAGTACTAGGCCCTCGGCGCATCTTATCGGTAAGTAGCGCGAGGACCTTAACTATATCCTTACTAAAGAACGACCCGGCATCGAATATATCGACTACCGCTATATTAAGGCTATCGAACGTTATATAGAGAAAGACGAGCGCTATAAAGTACGGTCGTACGTAACTCGAGACTCCGCTAGGTAGCCTCGATATATAATCGCCCAGGTTAATGTCTCCGACTTAGGTGCCGGCCGCTAAGATAGGCTAAGTAGTCGGCTAGGATTAATAGGTTGGTGCTTAAGCTCCTCTATATCTATAGTAATTACCTTAAAAGCTTATCGTCCTAAACCTATAATAGGGCTAGGTATGCTTTATTAGCGTTATTAATAATAGTGTGGCTACGGAAATAGTTCTATTAAAGGCCTAGTCCCAAAGATGTCGCAATGCTCTACGAATCTAGGGTCTAATTGCTATTCTCGGTTATAATAATTAACGGTAGACCTATACGGTAAGCCGCGAGAATAGTAGCGATAGTGTCTTTATTTGCTCGATTAGCACTATTACTAACGATAAGAAGGTCTGCGCCTTCAAGATAGGGGCTAACACTATCCATGAAGTCGTAAGCATTATTCGCCGTACTCCCCTAATGAATAATAGCTCCGGGGAAAAGCTAGGCGAGAGCCTACTAGGTAGAGGCCTCTATATTATTATTAGTACCCGCGACGACGATGTTGAATAAGTACGGCAATTAGCTTCGTTTAATGTTAAGCATCCATGCGACTAGATTTTAATTAAAGGCCGACATGCCGGGATCTAACACTAGCCGCTACGAGGTGGTTCTACTATTATTAGTAGCAAATAGATTACTAGCGAAGTACGCTAGTCTAGTATTGGATCCTAAAGCCGTACCTACTACTACGAGCGTACTATTTGTCGGATACGCGCCGGCTATAAGATTCTTGTTACCTCTTAGGATAGGCTAAAGCGGACTAGGGGAAGCTACTAGAGTAGTATTTCGGTCGATAAGCTAGGTAATAGATGTGTCGTTGGGAATAAGCTAAGCGGCCAAGTTCTAGCGGCTTAAAGTCGTTAAGCTAATAGCTTCGATTAACTCCGATTCGTTTATAAAGTCCGGGTCGCCACTATCTAGCGCGCATTATAGCCGGATAGAGCTAGAGGCAGATAGGCTATAGGCTCTAGACTAAATAGGTCCTAAGGGACTACTAGATCCCGTAGGACTGCCGGTTCCTATAGGACTATTAATCCTACTACATCGATTAGGGTCTACACTAGTCGTGGTTACGGGTATACTTATCGACTACGTAGTACTCGAGACTAGGGACGTTAATTATATAGTACTCGATATAGATATGGAGCTAGTAACGGTACTACTCGAGACTATAGACGTAGATTGCGAGGTACTTACGGAGCTAGAGACTATACTTATAGATAGGCTTATAGACTACGTAGTACTCGAGACTAGGGACGTTAATTATATAGTACTCGATATAGATACGGAGCTAGTAACGGTGCTACTCGAGACTATAGACGCGGATTGCGAGGTACTTACGGAGCTAGAGACCGTACTTATAGATAGGCTTATCGACTACGTAGTACTCGAGACTAGGGACGTTAATTATGTAGTGCTCGATATAGATACGGAGCTAGTAACGGTACTACTCGAGACTATAGACGTAGGTTACGAGGTGCTCGCGGAGCTAGAGACCGTACTACTTACTATCGACGAGGTTTCCGGCGAGGCGGTTAAACTAGAGCCCGATAGTGTGAACATAGATGTACTACTTAATGTCGATATGGAAGCCGAGCCGGAGATAGTACTACTAAAAATCGTAGCCGAGATCGAGACCGTACTACTTACTATCGACGAGGTTTCCGGCGAGGCGGTTAAACTAGAGCCCGATAGTATGGATGTAGATATACTACTTAATATCGATATGGAATCCGAGCCGGAGATAGTACTACTAAAAGTCGTAGCCGAGATCGAGACCGTACTACTAGAAGACGAAATTATTTCGAGCGCGGTAGATAAGCTAAGCACTTCGCCGCTAACGGTCGTTATAGAGGTAATCTCCGACGTTAATTCGGTCGTAGTGCTCGTAGTTAGCGTAGTAGATATATTAAGGTTATCGATAACGCCGCTATTAACGTCCTCCGTCGACGTAAACCTAGTACTAATGCTATTAAAGAACTAGTAACCACTACTAGTAGCGCGGAGGAAGTTAAAAGCGATACATTCCGCGGTCCCCGTATAGCTATTAGCGTAGTCGACGATAGAATTACCATCGGTCGTTCTAATAAGATTCGAGCTTTATCTCTTACTAAACGTTACCGCGGTATTAATTGCTTAGTTATAGGTAACAACGTACCCGTTTACATTGCCGCTCTAATAGGAAGGCGTAGGAGTAGCTAAAGTTGTAGGGCTGTCCATAGAATTACTAGACTAGTTCGTAGTATAGGAAACGGTAATACTAGTAATAGAGGTAGAGGTAGAGGCTTCTAAGAAGGAGGTACTAGAGCTTAGCGAGGATAGCGTCGGATTATTGCTTAACGTCGAGGTCTTAAGCGACACGACTATTAATAATGTAGAGATCTCGGCTATGTTTAAAGCTAGATTAGACGTAAGGATCTCGCTACTACTAGGACCGCTAGTCGCGCTTCCTTTAGGCGATATAATCGAGAAAGTCGTAGATAAAGACGTAGAGAAACTAGGCCTAGGAACTAGAATCCCGGAATTATTGCCGTTACTATTAGGTAGAATGTCGTTACTAATAGACAAGAAGAGGAAGTAGGACGTAGTAGACGGACTAAAAGTAAACGCGACATACTTATTATCCTTCGACGAAGCATATACATCCAAGCATTCTTCGAAAGAATTAACGCTCTAAATTAGATTATTCGTAATAGGCGTCCCGGTTAAAGGTAGATCGCATTATAAGTCGAATTGCTTGCCGTTGTCTACGCTAACCTATCTACTATTAGTGCTATTTAGCGTCTCGCAATTGGCGGTCGCTATAGGTAAAGTCGATAGTAATATAGAGGTGGACGTTGTTAATAAGCTACTTAGCGTAGCGACGGATATAGGAGTAGAGCTAGGCGTCGTGTCTATCGTAGTTATAGGACCGCCCGAAGGATCGTTAGGTAGGTTACCGATAGTTATAGGAGGCGAGCTACTAGGGCTAGACGGGGAGATCGTTACGGACGGCGCGAGGGATACTATCGGGACATTATCGCTAGGTCCTAGGTAGTAGGGAGGAGGACCTAGGTCCGAACCCTACGACGATAGCCTACTAGAGGCGTATAGCGGTAGCGCCTACGAGACTACACTCGAGAGCTAGGGCACGGGATTCGTACTCTTATATAGGCGGCAAGTACGGGGTTAACTAGCGACGAGCGGGACGCTTAGTAATAGACTTAGTAGTATGTTAGGCATTATAGTAGTAAGGAGAACGAGATACGAGGTAAACTATCTCGCGTATCGGCGGCTATATACTTCGTTTCCATTCCGTAAGCTATTCGGGAGATTAAGACTCTTTACCCGACTATTAACAACGGTCGGGTAGAGTAGAACTAGCGGCCACGGTCGTCTAGCGAGAGGAGAGTAAGATATATAAACTTCGTAGCGAGATATAAAGTACTAGAGTTGTCTATGTTAATGTTAGGGAGCTCTTATTATAAATTCCATAGTAGTGCGGTGCATTAGTCGTAGATACCTCGAGCGGTAGCTATATAAGGCCTCGTACTAGTCTATTAGAGGCGAACGCACAATATTAGGGCATATAGATTATATAAGATCGTAGCCGCTTATTAGCTTAGCTCCGTCTATAGCGTCCCTAGAGGGAAGGACGTTCCAGACGATAAACATACGTTAGGCCGTAAGGAGTAGGTCCCTACTAATCGATATATAATCTAACTCCGATTCTAAGACAAAGGCCGGGAAGAAGACCGATAATTTGCGTATAAAAGGGATTACTAGCCGCGGTCGACCTCCGACGTGCCGATTCTTATCGCGTTATAGTCTTCGTCGGCGTAGTAGTCGACTGTATATAATAACACTAAGGTACCTACAAGTCCTCGCGGCATAAGGGAGTAAAAGTATAAAGTCTAGCATAAGTTGCGAGGCGAATATATTAATAGGGGTAGCATTTCCCGGGAGGAAGAGGAATGTATAGCCTAGTCTTAGCCGCATAGACTATACTTGGCGGCGCTAATCCCCTTTGGGGGCACCTTCCTATATAGTCTAAGAGCGCAATAGCTAAACTAGGTAATAGAGGGTTAGCTAAAATCCGAAAATCTAAATATTAGTCTAAACGTCTATCTAATATCTAGAAACGATTCGTATAGATTATAGCATTATTCTAATATAATTTATTTACGCCTAATCGTAATAGTCGCACCCTTAGTCGCCTATAAGCAAATACCTAGTCGCTCCTATACCTCTAGCTAGCCCTTATACTCTACCTACCTTACTACTACTATCTAACCTAATACTCGCTAGATCGCTCTCTATCTATACTAACCGTATCTAATGTATATCTAGCGCTTATTTCTAGCGCTTAGATAGCGACCCTTGTTCCTCCTATAACCTTATTCGAGCTATCCGTTCTACCCGTACTTATGTCTTTTCTATCTATTATCTCGGGTTGCGATCTAGTCGAGTTCCTTCTCTTTATCCTTTAGTATAAGGATAAGAGGCTTCGGTTCTACTTGTTCTTTAGGCTTACTAGCCTTTCGGGAGACGGTCGTCCACTGTTGTTGTTGTTATTGTTGTTGTTGTTGTTATATTGCCTTTGTTGTTGTTAAGGAAGAGGAGATAGAGGTCGAGGACCCGCTATCTCCCTTAACAACGTCTATAAAAGTAGGCTTTTTTGCCTATACTACTAGCTTCTTTGTCGTTGTCTCTAGGTTCGAGACTTGCTTCGCGAGGATTTAGGACGTTATTTTAAAGTCTATACGCTCGGTAAAGTGCCGAAAGACTTCGAGGAGGTCGAGAACCCGGGTTTGTTCTTCTAGAATCCTACCTAGATCCCCTACCGCTTCGACTAGTAGCTATCGGGCTTATAGGATCTTCCTGTTTGCGGGTGTACGAGAGAGTGTTTGTTTCTTTCCGAGAGAAGGGCTACGAGTCGGGGAGCTACTAAATTTAAAGGGGTTTTCCCTTTTCCTAGGTAGGAAAGGAACACCGGTTCTTTTTAGTAGTTCCTTCGGCAACGGTAGGGTTTTAAGAGACTTAAACGTAACGTCCTCGTCCCCTCTAGCCGTAGCTTTTAGAGTTAGAGGGGTTGTGTTTGCGTCTATTATTTCCATTTCGGTAGACATTATCTTATTATATTATTTGTTGTTTAAAAAGAGGCTTAGCAGTCTTACGCCGAGAGGGCTACTTGTTCGTCTCTATTTCTAATCGCGTTCGGGTCCTAGCCTACTTACGATACTAGGGCGCTCTTCTCCCTACTATATAGAGTAGGAGTATAGGAGAAGGTATATTTTAAAGAGGAGAGAAGAGATATATAAATATACCCCGGCTTCTAGGAAGTACTCCAGCCTACGGCAACGTACGTCTTTATAGTAGGCTTTAGAGGCGTTCTACGGGTAGCCGTAGTAGGTTCGGGACAACCTTTATCTCTAGGGAAAGGTAGGCCTATACTCTATAAAGAGTATCTAGCTATATAGCTAGTACTACTACTCTAATCCCTAGAGGTGCAAACTCGTCCTTACTAAACTATAATGCTCCTTTAGCTTCCTCTCTCGGCGGCGTAGGACAGTAGGTAACTCTAGTGTAGAGAGAACTAAGTGTATATGTATGTTTGTGTATCCTAGAGCACTGCTCTTGTTTGGCCTTTAGCTCTTTTAGAAATCGACTAAAACAGACGTTTAATAGCTAGAATAAAAGCTCTCGTCGAGGGCTTTTAAATAGGCTACTTAGCATCCAAATCGGCGACGTATTAGTTATGTTATAGTGCGTTAAAGTATTATAGTACTGTTGTGCACCTGTCTTATGCAGTTTCCTAAATAGGAAATTTTCCGTGTATAGGGGAGGTAAGGTCGAAATAAGGTTTCGGGGGTGGGGGCCAAATCCCGGAGTTTAGGGTCCAAATTTTACACCCTAAAGGGGGCAATAAGGTAAATCTTTAGGCTCTAGCAGCGGTGTAGGTATTAAGGCTAGCGGGATAAAAGCGGGTTCGTTGGAGCGGCCTTAATAAGGGCTTTCGAACGGTGCGTGTTTGGTAATGATCGGATTAATATTAGGTGTGTAATAGAAGTGCGGATGTCGATAGATAGTAGCGTTTAATAGGTAGCGTAACTTCTTTATCGAGATGCGCAATGCTCGCTACTATAACGAGGATTAAAAGGCTAACTACATCGCCTTCCTCGCTATCTATATGCCGATCCTTCGATATACTATCTAGAAGTTTGTTAAAACTTATAATCGCTACCGTATCCGGAAGTATACTAAGATCCCTAGCTATGTTAATAGTATTCCGAATACGCTCTATAACTATCTAGAGTTAAAGGGAATCGAGCTATATAGTATCGCCCTTAACACTACGTATCCGGAGATATAAGAGATAATCGACTAGAAGGACGAGTTCGGTAAGTGTACGATTAGCTAGGAATTTAGCTAAGATCTATACCGAGATTAGGCTATTAGGTTATACTAGCGGCAAGTGCTAATATACATATATAGACCTCGTTTCGTATCTTCCGGTAGCTACTATATATTAAGTTAGACGGCCGAATAGACTGCACCTTCACGCGGTGGCCGTCGTAAGTACCTTCTTCGGAAGGGAAACTAAGACAGTCTAGAAGAAACCTTCTCGAAAACCTCCTCGAAAACCTCTCGAATCCGCCGAAATCCTTCTCGAAATCCTTCTCGAAATCCGCCTTAAAATATAAGCTATAATAGAACAATAGCACGATTCGAACGAACAGCCCTCTATACTACGAACGAGAAGAAGAAGAAGAAGAAGCAGTCCACTCTGCCCTATACGCGCACCTCCTCGAAATCCGAACCGAACCGCACCTCTTTCCCTCTAGAGATTCGGGTCCTCTACGGATAAGTGCACTTTAAAGAGCTAGAACTCGGTGGAATCTACAACTCTACGATCAACCTACGTTGTCGTAGATAGAACTGCTACTACGATACTACAAAGGCATATTAAGGACAAGAGAAGATAGCGAGTTGGACAGCTGCTTTTGCACGGCATTTTGCACGGCACTCTACTCTGCTTTTCGAATTTATAGCATATATACGAAGCGGAAGGATCCGCTGAAAATTCTACAAAAAGCTTGGCGCGAAAATTCTATAGCTCTAGCTATAGTAACACTCGTTTGATTTTCCTTTGTCTTGCATTTGTTTAAAGTCCTTTGGCATTGCCTTAGGCACGGGGTTTCCCCTAAGGTCGAAGAATACCGAAAGAATTTGATTGTAAATAGATCTACTGCCTTACTTGTAAGGCCGTCCTACATAGTCTTGGACTCCGAAAGGACGTAAATGGAACAAACAAACAAACAAACAAACAAACAATATATATTAAGTTAACTACGTACTCGCTTCCACTAAACTCCCTACTAAGATAACTAGTAAGGAGTCTACTACTGCTAGTAATAGGCTCTATATTATTATATATCTTTATCTCCGTACTATAGCTGCCGCGCATTTAGCCGCTAGTAGTATATTAGTAGAGTTTAAGACGTTAGTATAGGGTATAGGCCTATAGCTAAGGGATCGTATAAGGTAGGTATTCGTAGAGAACGGCTTCGCTCTATAATTAAAATAACGGCCAGGATTACGCTAAGATCGATAGCGTATAGTAGATAGCCTCCTTGATAGAAACTCTGCTTATTCCCTATCCTCCGCCTTTTCCTTGCCCTCTACTTCCTCCGCTTCCTTAATTATCCCTTAATTAGTCTTTAGTTATCCCTTAATTAATCCTTAATTATCCCTTAATTAATCCTTAATTATGCCTATATTTACGAAGTTCTATATAGAGGATAGAACTCCTTACGTTAGACTTACTAAGTACTATAGCAACTGCGGCTATAATCTACTAAGTACCGAGACACGCACTAAGATTACTACTATTACCTCTACCGCTCTAGTAAGTAACCCTAGCACCGGCGCATATAAAGGATATAGCGTTATTTAGTCCGGTCGTGCTAATCTAGTTCGATAGAGCACTTCTAAGAAGCATACTCGCTCTACTAATGCTAGTAGCCGCAATCTATTAGTCGCCTACGCTACTTAAGCTACTACTACCGCTAATGCTATATTAACGGTACCCTATTTAAGTGAAGCCGGTCTATTATTATCGCCTCTAGCTAAGTCTAAACGTAGTAGACCGTAGGTCGAGACTCTATAGGAGGTTAGTATTACATATACGATATATACCGTTAAGGTAACTACTAGCTATACGGTGCCGGAGTATAGTAGATAGACCGATCCCTTCGAGTAGACTAGCTAAGGCGTCGTAGACGAGATAAGCGCTGCTCTTAGTGCTATCTTAAAGGAAGAGCGTCGATTCTAGCTGCTTAAATACCTCCTCGGTAAGAGCTACTACGCTTAGAACCGCGTACGCCGGCGTCTATATTACGACTACTTCCTGTCTATTAGGTACAACGACCTCCATTAGCCCGTTAAACCCGGCTATACGAGCACTATATCTACTAATATTACCTGGATATTAGGCTCTTTTATTACTAACAACACGATTAAGCTTATTAAGGCGACTATATACGTTACCCTACTCGTTAATATAGATAACCGCTACAACCGCCGAGGGGGATATGTCCGTATATATAAGAACAATCTAGCGTTACGCACTACTAAGGCTAGCTATATATACCTACTAGGCTAGCGTATATACGAGGATAGTAGAGTGGAGAAACCGGACGGTTTATTTACGCTATCGTCTACTAAGCCGAAGGACATAGACGAATTTATTAAGGAGCTCGCTACTACCGCTAACGAGAGCGCAACTCTTAGCTCTAATCTTACTACTAGTAAGGGTAAGGGCAAGGGCAAGTAGCTAGACAAGGATAACTAGCTAGCCTATAAGATCGCTACGTACGCTACTCTTAGTAGTAACGACGACGATCTTAGCGCTAATCTCGCTATTAGAGCCGCCGTTACTAACTCTATTAAGATAGCGCCTACCGCCGGTCCCTCGAGGA
>JALRMM010000643.1:0-14870 GCA_026122155.1 Zymoseptoria crescenta
CTCGTAGAGGTAGAAGAATTAGAATTGTAAAGGCGATAGGGTCTGTAGCAATGTAAGGAACGCCTAATATCCACTGGATAAAAGGTGAGACTAATTCTTATAGAATTCAATGTACGAGCGTAAGCCCTTCGCCTTATATACGGTAGGCATGCGCCAAGCATTCGTCACCTCCTTAGTTATACAACCGAAGGATAACTTCACTCGACCCGGATTACCACCTTTAGTAGTGATCCTTATAGTAGTCCTTAGCGGTGCTGTTACAGCTATATAGGCTATCTTAGGCAAAGTAAGAATTAACTAAATTATTTACTAAAGTTTAGGATAGCGGGCGCCGAGGGAAGGTTAATATCTAATAGGTTTAGGCATATATAGCGACCGGCAGTTAGGCCGATATGTATATACACGAGAATAACGATTTTATAGCACGATAATAAAGCGATAAGCGATCGCTTCTCTAGTGCCCCTATTAAAGTAGGGCTTATATCCACGTCGGTTTTTTAATAACGGTAGACGCTATTACTATAGTTAATACTAACCTAGAGGACATAGCGGCAAAGTTAATAAAGCAAGAGGTACAATCGTAAGGGCATAGGGCTTAACTATAGGTGCTAATTACGGATATAGATCGAGGATAGCGAGGACAACGTTAGTGAAATTAGCACCTCTCGACGTAGTAGTAACCTTAACTTGCTATCTACATTCGACTCCTAGATAGTAGAGGGATGTCTACTATCGGATCGCTCTACTATCGTCGACGGCGACGTGGATCTTACTACTAGGACGTAGGTCGTCCAACGCCGCCTATTTAGCTTATTACTACTAGTGCTCTACTACTAGTTATCGCTCTTACCTCTACCGCTATAGACCCCCGGGTCGCGCGTGCCGCAAATAGAGGAGGGGACGGCGGGCCGACTAAGCGAAGAGAGAGTAGGTTATCGGAGGATATAGTAGAGGAGAGTCCTTTATCGGACGGCTATAGGACCGCCGAGTGTTTATATAGCGATCGCTTAAGTATAGTCGAAGCGGAACTAGACCTTATAACGGCTAGGTTTTTACCGCTAGATTTTCGGCTAGGTTAGGTGAATTTTAAGTTTCCTAGGTTTAGGTTTTTTAGGATTAGGATAACCCTAGAAAAAATCCTAAGTCCGGGTTTTCAAAAATTTCGAAAATCGACTTTTTCTACCTATATATTAAAGATTTGTTTTTGAATATAAAATGTATATATATTAAGAATGTAGTCGGCATAAGTAGCCGGCAGATTCGAGAAGCTAGAAAGCTCTAGAACCTTATCTCTTTTTCTAGGTTAACCTAAAATTTCGGAGATCCTAGAAGTTTTAGGTTATCCTAAGAAAGCCGAACCTAAATTTTTCTTTAGGTTTCTAAAACCTAACCTAGCCTAACCGCACCGTTGTGGGGTCTAAGCGGAACTCTAGGCGGTGCGGACGGAGCTAAGGGCTATACATCTACTATTAATAGAAGTAGCCGAGAAGGTATCGTATTAGCGTAGGCGTAGGAAGGATGCTTAAAGAGGATCTAGGCGACGTTATCTACCCCTAACCGGGGTAGGTACTACTTTATTATACCGCTATAGCGCCTTGTCGAACTACCTATTGCCGCGAATATGCCTACTTATAGATCCGCGGACGTATATCGCCGAACTAACTTAGTTTTTAATCGATCTTAGTTAGAGTTACCGAATCTCCGCCGATGTCTTAGGGTTAGGGTTTAGGTAAACGACGACGATATTAAAACCTCCCCTAACGGAGGAGAGAAGAACGCATATTTATAGGATAGCTAGATAGGTAATAGATAGATATTTATACACACTTCGAGCGACTATATATACTATTTCTACGAGTTCGAGTGCGGATTTACTATAATTCGTTATATTTCACGAAAGCCAAGCTAAGTATATTAATATACGGCTTCACGTCGGACATCGTCCTAATAAGAAGATATATAACATCTTAACCGCAAGGTAGCGGAATATATCGGCCGCTACGAGGACTACTAGGCTATATACTATACCTATATAGAGCGTACGTAAGGCCGTTCCTTATTATCAAACCACGATGTTTAACATATATTAATACTATCGATATAGCCCGCCTATATCCGTAGTATACTCTTTATCTCTAAAGCTTACTACTTAAGCAACACGACGAGGTTGGGCCTTCCGACATAAGAGGAATATATAAGCCCGAGGACTATATAGCTCGCTAGGTCCGCTAACGATATAGCACCGAGGTAGTTACTTATATAGCGACGACAATATAGTAGCTTACGTCGCACGCGTGCTCGTATAAACGGCACGCCGCTAGACCCGAGCTCTAAACACGATAGTATATATAAGCGCAAATAATCTTAGTTAGAGTAACTTAGAACCCGCGCTATTTATTACCTCGACGAACGTCTCGAAGCTCTAACTTCTTAAGCCTTTGCTAAATTATCCTCTTAAACTTCCACCTTATATATATCCTACGAGCTTCCACTATTTCTAGTAGTCCTACCGCATACGATAGTTATGTCCTAGGTATAGCCGTTAACCGGCGTATATCTACCTAATCGATATATAAGTCGATTCGCGGTAAGTAATTCTAGTCTCTAGCTCGTGCTATGCTATACATAAGGCTAACAGACTAACATAATTATAGCGCCACAACCCTCTAGTAATAGACGACGACGGCACCGAGCTTTATTATAGCTTCGTCGGACGGAGACTTACTAATTACCGCTCCTATAATAATCTACCCCCTACCGGGCTAGGTATACCGTTTACTAGTCGCCTTATTCAATACTACCTAGATATCGATAAGAACGGCCCGCATAGTTTAATTTTAATAGTATGCGGTATTCTCGGTAAGATCGGCCCTTATTGGTACTTTATTTATATCGACGTAAACGACTTATTTACGCGGAGCTTCGTAACGCCTCTAACGCGAGCGCTCTAAGCCCGACCCGACTACGACGAGCGTTTCTACTTCTACCTAAGCTATTTCGATATATGTCGGCTCCTAACACCTATACTACGGAACTTGCTAATGTATTATATAGCCTCTAATACATACGTATAACCCTCTACGCCTCCTCGGCTAGAGGCCTCCTACGGACAACCTAGACGAAGAGTCGGCCGGAGTATAAGGTAAGAATAGAAAGACTACAACGCCGAAAGGTATACGGCTAGAGGGGAGGGACAAACTATAGGACATAGCGATATAAACGATTATTACGGCTAACGCTAGACGCTTCGCGAGCTCTATAGAACTATCGTAAGGGTAAATGGAGCGGATACGTGCTTTACTACGTTTATCTTCTATACGCCTCTTTCTCTCTCTAGCGCTTTGCCTTCCTTTCTCCTTCTTTAACATCTACATACCTAATTCTAACATCTAACTATAGCAAACCAAGCGGTACGTATTACTAGCGCTACCGCAATAACATACTAACGTAGCGATAGCTAACATAGAGCTCCCTCGCCGCTTACCGGGTCGAAATCGACGCCTTATTCCGTAGCGGTCTTGTCGCTCGCCGCTCGCTAATATACTAACACTATGTCGACACCTACCCGGGCAACACTACTAACCTAGCCGACTACTTCGAGATCCGCTACTACCCTAACGTTTTCCACTAGTACGCTAGCAACGTTATCGAGGAAGTAAAGTAAGCCTCTCGGAACTTCGGACACAACATAGGCTAGTTTGTCTACCTACTAGCTAAGGAGCTAGGCGGCGAGTTAATGCGGAAGCTCGGCGTAGCCTTACTCTTATACGAGGAGTACTAGGACTTCTACATCTATAGTTACTTTATAGACGACGAGGTAGGTATAGATACGTAGTCCGCGGGTTTAGCGAATACATAGAGGCTAACTATTATATAGGTACTCCGTGTCTATTGCAACCTTAAGCTCGAGGTAGTGTCGAATCTAGCATACATACGCAAAGCGACCTAGCACTAAGACCAGGCACTAATTGCCTGTACTAGTTGCTAACTAGAGCTCCGACGTAGTAGCTATAAGTAAGGATAGCAAAGGTAGACATATAGAAGCAGCAACGGCGCATAAGTTGGCACTCGCGGATGCAATAAGATCCTTAACAGTCTAGAAAGGTCGAATGCTATTAAATTATGTTTACTTCTATCCGGCTTAGTTATAACGAGCGGGCGTAAGGACGTTAACTTAGTTCTAACTCAACTCCATAAGGTTATAAACAGCATTAATTATATCGACTTAGATCTTACTCGATAGGTGGATTAAGCTAGACCCGGACGAACTAATAAGATTCTCTACTATACGGACATTAATAGCGGTACGGGCGATAGAACGACGAGTACGCTAATGCGGTAGCATTTGCGACATTAATATAGCTTAACTACTTATCTACGTAGGTTGTGGAGCGGGTGCTAGTTAGGGGAACACACGGTAGTTAATATACCGCGAGCTAGCCTATGCGCACGCGAATTATAGTACGTGGGCATAAACAAGCTAGGCTAGCTTTCTCTCGCTATTAATTACTATTAATAGTCGCGTCTCTTAACAACGAACATCCCTTATATACTACACTATCGTCTTTCTATACTAGATTCCCGGGAACCGGATCTACGTTATAGTGAACTTAGCGATACCTTTAAGGCTACTTAGAGACTAACTCTTCGGCGATAGGTAATAGCTAGCAATTCTAGTGCTAGTTCCAACAAGCGAACACGGTTACGATCGTCCTCGACCTCGTTAGAGAGGAACGCTATAATAGATAGCCGATTTCACGAGAAGCCGAACTAGGTAGGTAGCCGATAAGAAGGAGCGTAGGGTTGCCGTCGTAGTTGCTAACATTTACGCCGTAGATTAAACGCGTCCGGCGGGAATCGGATACGCTTAATAAGGTAGCGCTATCGAAGCGGAGTAAGGCTAATAAGTAAAAGGCCGGCTCTTCTAGCAGCGGCGACGACCCTAACGATAACGGGTATTCTAGTAAGGTCGAGTAGGAAAAGCCGAAGGACTATAAGACCTTATAGAAGCTACCCGCGGAGTATACTAATACGTTTAGGGACGCCCTCCGACGGGTGTTAGCTATAGTCGCTATAGGTAAACGCAATTGCCTAGGCATTAACCCTACCTTAATATACGATAGCTGGGCGTACTAGTTAATGCGTAAATGTTAGGCTAAGACTAGATAGCGATATCGGAAACGAGGTATTGTTAAAGGGAGGGGACCGAGCGAGTTACCTAGGGGAGCGTTTTGGACGGTAAGGTAGTACTTACGGGCGAACGGATAAG
This sequence comes from Zymoseptoria crescenta, assembly GCA_026122155.1. Taxonomy (NCBI): domain Eukaryota; kingdom Fungi; phylum Ascomycota; class Dothideomycetes; order Mycosphaerellales; family Mycosphaerellaceae; genus Zymoseptoria; species Zymoseptoria crescenta. Next base: position 5,270 of record JALRMM010000643.1, read on the forward strand.
GCTAACGTAGTAGATAAGGGAAAAACTCAGATAGTATCGTAACACGACCGTGGACCGGATTAAGAACTTCTTAAGGGCTATACTAGGTACTCCAAACATCGACGAAGGAGGTCTAGCGGTAGTAGTATTTATATAGAGCTAGATCGTGCCGAACGAGCTACTATTCGAATATATAGACGGAAAAATAGTAGGTCGAGACTAAGCTAAGTTAGGTGTTAGGCTAATAGTGCGATAGGAAAGTCGCTACTACTCGGAAGTTATTATTAAGGCTATTAAACACGCCTAGTATTAGGACAAGCTCGCTAGCATCCGGTTAGATATAGCGGGCTATTTTAAGACCGTGTCGGCTTATATGTTAATTAGTATATATACGACGATATACGCGGTATACGACATATAGACCACTCTATTAACGGCTTAGAAGGCTAACGATAACTACTAATACTAGAACCTCGACGGAGTGCATGTCTAATAGATGTTCAAAAATAAGCTGGACGAGTAGTATAGCTAGAGCAACCGGCGCCGAGCCGGTATCCTGAAATATATAACAAAACAGGTCCGCGAGAACATTCCGTAGCTATTTAAAGAGCGCTTCCGGAGTAACATCTCGACGGCCTCGTATAAAGACTCCTTAGAGGGCGTGCTATGCGCTAAGAGTAATGCGGAGGACAATTAAGAGGGAGGCGACGCCGGCGATACGGAGATAGATAACGGCTCTTTATAAGGCACTTAGTTACGGAGTAGCCTACCTATAAACACGACGCTATATACTAGGCGTCTACTCTCGACTAAGGCTATACTGTTCTTAGACGATAGTGCTATTAGCATAAGTAGTAACGAGGGACCTCCTAGTAGTAGGAACCGTTTAGCGCTAGACGGCGATAATTTAGGGGATTAGGAAGAAAGGTAAGTCTACGAGACTATTATAAGCGTAGGTACTAACCGTAGAAATAGCGAGGTAGACGAGAGGGAGGAGGAACAAGGGTATAACACTAGAAACGAGGCTAGGTAGGGGCGCTCTTAAGTATATACGCAGCTTAAACGCGGGCTAATAATACGATAGCGGGTACTATAGTAGTAGCGCGGATATTAAAACGACGGGGAAAAGGTACGAGTCGTATACTAGATATAGTATTTAGCTAACGTTTCGGTATAGCAATAACGCCGCCGTAGAGTAAACCCTAACGACGAGCAAAAGGTATAGTTCTAGGAGCGTAGACAACGGTATCCAGCTAATATATTAATATAGTAGTAGCGCGACTACTAGACCGACTCCGGCGGCGGGCGAAAGGTACGAGCAATAGGATACTATTCGTGTTACGGAGGCTAATATAGTAGTATAGTAACGTTGCGGGAGTGTACTACCTAAAGAATAAATAGTTCGACCTATCGAGGACGACGTAGGCGGAGTTAGAGAACCTACTTATAAGTAAGATCGGTATAGAACGAGGCGAGCTTCTCTAGTAGTATAATATATAGACCCGGAAGAGTGCTATAAAGGGCAGTAAGTAGAACAATGCCGACGGAAAGAAACCGTTCGACGAGGAAAAATAGAAGTCTTTATATAGTAGTAGTTTTACTACTAGCTAGGCGCGGAAGTTAAATCGGGTACGTATTATATGCGAAGACTACGAGGGTAGCGAGGACGATAGCTAGAAAGATAGTATATACGTCTCGAACTAATTTATTTTACTATAATGTTCTTAACGCGCTATAGAGACGTGTCTTAAGTCGTTTAGCTAATAACACGAGTATAGGTTTAATAATAGATATGTGGGAAATAGTACGTTACTTAGCTTTAAGTATAGTAGCAAGTTTCTATAGAATAGTATGCACGCATCTTAAAAGACCGGATACGTGCCTTATAAATAAAGTAGATTCACTTAGATCTAAGTTAAGTATAACTAAGATAGCGTTACGAAAAAATAAATTCAGAATTCGTAGAATCCGCGAGTAGCTTCCGAGATTTCCGAGATACGAAAGTCGGAAGCGAGGGGGTAAGTAGGAAGTAAGAGCCGGAACCCTACATTCTCGACTCGAATTCGACTCGAATCTAACTTAAATCTAACTAAGTTCTTTTGTTTACCTTCGTCGCGTCTTAGTTCTTCCTTCTCTTTCTTTAAGCCCTTTTGTTTACCTTCTTATCGTATCTTACTTCTTCTCTTTCTACTACCTTCTTCCCTTTCTACCTCGAGTCTACCTTTCGATCTCTTTACTAATATCTTTATAGATATATACGCCGCCGTCCTTCTCGCGCTCGATATGCTACTATCCTTCTTACTCGATCCGCTATCCTTCTTACTCTCGATAGTGCGCCCTTCTCGCTCTCGATAGTGCGCCCTTCTCGCTCTCGATATCGCGCCCTTCTCGCTCTTAATACTACGCCCTTCTCGCTCTCGATATCGCGCCTTTCTCGCTCTCGATATCGCGCCTTTCTCGCTCTCGATATAGCGCTCTTCTTACTCTAAAAAAGGTAGGAATATCGGATAACTATACGCTCTCTACTTCTTTTTCTCGGTCGTAAAAGAGAAGGATACGCGCGCGCTCTACCTCTCTTTCTACCTCTCTTTCTCGGTCGCAAAAGAGAAGGATACGCGTACGCTCTACCTCTCTCTCTTATTGCAATCTACCTCTCTCTCTCGGTTATAAAAGAGAAGGATACGCGTACGCTCTACATCTCTCTCTTATTACAATCTACCTCTCTTTTCTTATCGCAAAAGAGAAGGATACGCGCACGCTCTACCTCTCTTTTCTCGGTCGTAAAAGAGAAGGATATACGTATGCTCTACCTCGCTTTCTCGGTCGTAAAAGAGAAGGATACGCGTGCTCTACCTCTCTTTTTTGCTCTCTTTCTTAGTCCGACCTTTTAATCGATCGAAAAGGAAGAGATAAGAGTAGAGGCTCTTTCGACTTAGCTAGAATAGAAATTCTATAGATAGAAATTAATTTTATTATTACTACTTTAATTCTATACCCGAAGAGAGTATAAAAGCGAGTAGAAAGAGCGAGTAGAAAGCGAGTTCTCGAGTAGAGCGAGAGGTACGAGGTCCTCGTAAAGGCGCGAGTAGGGTACGAGGTCCTCTTCGATATATATAGGCGTAAAAAGCGCGAGGAGCGCGAGAATACCGAGGTCCTCGCGCTCCTTAGGATTTTTTTTTTCGTAACGAGGGATGTTTAATAGGTACTAAGAGAGGTTCAAGCCAAAGTATACTATATATTACGATTATGCCTAGAGAGGGCAACGGCTGTTCGAATAGGTAATATAGGAGTAGACGAAGATAAAGAAAGCTCTACGTATAAGGTTAAGAAGCAATATCCGAAAAACCCGGAAGGTGCGAGTAGAACGCGAGGTCCTTATCGATATATATAGGCGCGAGCGGTACGAGGAGCGCGAGGATGCCGAGGTCCTCGTACTCCTCGGGATTTTTTTTTTCGTAACGTAGCCCTATTAGGGGCGGTTCGGGGTAGAGATCCCTATAAGGGCAGTATCGCCGTAGTTTAACCCGGTTATACGTCTAGTAGCCGTTAACGAAGTCTTTTACGTACTTCCTTATATCTAGCTAGTAGAAGGAGCGCTAGAGGAGCTCGAGCGTCCTTTTAAATCTAAAATAGCCCGTAAGGGGGTCGTCGTAATATTGTCGTAGGACTATAATCCGTACTACTCCTATAGGTACGTAGAGCTTCTTCTAGTAGAAGAGGAATTCTCCCTAAATTGCCTATCTTTAAGTCTGTTCGGGTAGCTCTAGGTTATTTAGTGCTAATTCGACCCTCGATACTATTATATCGTCGCGAAGATGTTATCGGATAGTATCTATAAGTAGGGAGTCGTCTACTTCTTCGAGTAATGTCGATACTATTATATACGTTCTACCGTAGTATAGCCTAGCGACACGGTAATGTTCCACTAAGACTCCTAGTATAGCTCGAATTAGATAATTTTCGACTCTTTCGTAGCTCGATAGGCTTAGCTAGTTCTAAAGGGTAGAGATTGCTATAGTACTATCGTTTTCGCTAATCTATCGGCCCTAGTAACCTTTTTCTTACATATCGGGCCTTCGGCTAACCGTATCTACGGCCGTATTAAGGGAGCTAGGGTTATATATCGTGCGGAAGTTAATACTTAAGAGTTGTTCCGCCTATCTTACCTACCTCCGGCTAAGTTGCTTAGTTGTTATAAACTATTTTAAGTTATAGTAGTCGGTAAGTAGCTTGATTTAGTATAAGGCGCCCTCGACATAGTACCTCTAGTACTAAAAGGACTTAACTACGGCTAGAAGTTCCTAATCGTAGGTGTTATAGTTCCTTTCGGCCGTATCTATCTTACTTAAGTAGAAAGCGACGGGATAATAGTATAGTTTGCTATTTGTTTCGTGCTACTAGAAGAGCACTACCCTAATAGCGTATATAGATGCATTAGTTAATATCCTAATAGGTAGTTTTAGGTCGAAATACCTTAAAATAGGCGCCTCTATAAACTTCCTTTTTAACTCCTCGAATACTTAAACCGCTTCTAGAGGGAGGGTTAGGTGCGCTAACTCCTCTTTTCGCTACTTATAGCCGCCTTTTGCCCTATCGGGGCCTCTTTCTATTAACTTGTTAAGGGGGGCGGCTATCCTTAAGAAACCGCCGATAAATTAGCAATAGTAGTTTACAAATCTAATAAAGATGCAAATGTCCCTTATAGACGCCGGTAGGGGCTATTCCGCGATAGCTTTAACCCTTTTAGGCTCTATTTCGATTCCTTTGTAGGTAACTACGTAGCCTAAGTATCTAACTTATTCCTTAAAGAACTCGCACTTAGATAATTTAGCAAACAACCTATACTTCCTAAGTCTCTCTAGCACTAATTTAACGTGCTTCTTATAGGTCTCGGCATCTAGGGAGTAGATTAGAATGTCGTTGAGGTAAACGACTATATAATAGTCTAAAAGGCCCCGAAGTGCGTAATTTATATATCCCTAGAACACCGCGGGTATATTAGTTAGACCGAATAGGACTATAGTATATTCGAAGTAGCTATACCTTGTCCGGAAGGCGGTTTTCTACTAATCTCCTTCCTTAATCCTAATATAATAGTATGCATTACGGATGTTAAGCTTAGTAAAAACCCTCGCCGAGGCTAGTTAGTCGAGTAACTCCTATACTAGTAGCAACGCGTATCTGTTTTTAACTATAACGGCGTTAAGTATCCTATAGTCTATATAAAGCCTTAATCTACCGTCTTTCTTCTTAATAAAGAGGATACCGGTCCCCGCGGGGGACGTAGAGGGCCTAATCTATCCCTTTACGAGGCTGTCTAAGAGGTAGTTGCGCAAGGTCTCTAGTTCCGTAGTAGAAAGGTTATATAAAGGTCTATATAGGGCCTCTTTACCCTCTATTAGTTCGATGCTAAGCTTATTAGGTCTATCTTCGGGTAGGAGGGACTCGTTTCCCTCTATAAAAACGTCCGAGAATTCTAAAAATTCCTTAGGTAGCTGGACCTTTCCTTACTTAGAGTCGGTTTATTAGGCCGATAGGGCTTAAATACGCCCGAATAGGACGCTATAGGCGTTATTCTAGAACTCTTTAGGCGAGACGAGTTTAATAGGCTTCTATTATCTACCTTTAGTTCCTTTCTAGGTAACACTCTTCCTAACGAAGTTTACCCGTAGGTTCTAATATTCTAGCTATAGCATACCGAGTACTATCTAGTAGCCGTAGATACGTCTAATAGTAAAAGAGTCTATATATCCTTATATAGTACCTTACGTATCTATTACTTTAAAAGGCGTGCTATATTCTCCTTAAACTACTAGGCTCTATCTATTTAGTGCTACGTATTAGGCATTCTAGCCTACTTCCGTACTTAGGCCTAACTCCTTAGCCGTTATATTATCTAGGAAGTTGCTCTATACCCTGTAATTAAGGAGAGCCTAGAGCTTTTTAGTCCCTTATAGTCCCGTAAGCTCTACTTCGAGGCGTATTAGACCTCTGTTTATTAGGTAGGACTTACCTTCTAGTTTAGCGGCTCTTCTTTACTCTTCTAAGTAGAGTACTTACCCGGTAGCGGTTAGAGTCCGTCCGCTACCGGGTACTCTTTTCCTAACTAATCCTTTTCTAGGCATTCCTATCTCCTATAGCTTTCTTTGCTATAAGTCTAATATACTATAGTAGATCTCTCCGCCTTTTCCGCTATCGGGGCTTTTAGAGGGGTTCTAGGTCGCCTAGGTCCTATACCTAGCTTGTTGCCCTAGTTTGGCCGTCTACTAGCCGAATCGCCCTCGGCGGGTTCCTTAGTAGATTGTTTCTTATTAAATTCCTAGATCTGTCGGTAGGAGATGTTAGCCTTTTCCTCTACCTTAATAAGGGAAGTAAGGGTAACCTGCCCCTATTCGAGGCGGTTTCGTACTAAAGGAGTAAGAGCTCCCTTAAACTCGTAGATTATCCGTAGAACCTCGGTATATCTAATCTCGTCCTACTATTCCTTAAGGTAGTTTATAAGTCCTATCGGAGTTCGATCGCCCTATTTAGCGTTTTTAATATTATCTATTACCCTTTAGGATCGTTCTTCCTTAGTGCCTATAGAATCGAGTATTATAAGCTATATGTCCTTCTATATAGGCTAAATAGGTTCTTTATCTATTAAATAGCGCTTCTAGTACTATTTCTGGGCCCTAGCTATCTATTCTTCGGCGAACTTAATCTTTTCTTCCTCTATAGCTATACTAGCTTACTTAATAGCTCGGTTAATATCTTCTTACTACTATTCCTAGTCCGCTCTATTCTTTCCTTCGAAGATATAAGGGTTCCTAGCCTTAGGTAGGGCATTCTTAGGGATAGCGGTCTAGATTAGGAGTTTAACCGAGGGGATAGCTAGGGAGCTATTCTTAACTTAGGCAATTTAGTCCCTTATAGCCTTATTACGGGCTTAGAGGATGCTAAGCTAGAGGAGGCGTTCTTACTTAACGTTAGCCGCCTCTTCCTTACGGATTTGTTCTTCGATGTCTTCGTCTCCGTTATTATAAGGAGTATTGTCCCTCTAAAAGATAGTAGTGTCCTATTCTTCCTCTATAGGGGTATTGTTATCCTAGGCGGCGACTAGCTATCCTAGTTCGATAGTTTCGGCCGCTCTATCGCCTTACGGTATCTAGGTTAGGGCGTCCGTATTATCTTAGGTATTAGCGGGGTCGATACCTCGTCGATAGGCCGATTTGCCCCTAGAGGGTCCGGAACGGGAGGAAGACATTATAAAGTAATTTGTCGTACCTAGTATTTAGATCGAATCGTATATAAAAGGGTATTATAAGAGTAGTAGTATAAATTACTAGTAAGGAAAGACTCGATTCGATACCCTTTCGTAATAGAGAGGATCCTACCTTCCTATATAGAGGCCTTTAGTCGCAATATAGGCCCGTTTAGGGACCTTGTTATATAAGGGCGCTAATCCGGTTAGAGATTATACTAACGGGCGTAATATAGTCCCTTTTAGGGACTATGTCGCGCTATTAGAGAGGTACCCGTAATAGATTACCGGATCCGGGCGGTGCCTTATACTAGAATAGCCTAGTATAGACGACTCTATAAATCCTACCGCTATTATTACCGCCCTCTTCGTCGGCCTCCTCGTACCTAGAGTTACCGTATGCCTATCCCGTCCTATCTTATCTTAATCCCTTTTATAGACCTACTTTAATAACTACTAACTCTAATTAATAGGCTAATAGAGGTACCCTAGAGACGTATAGCGAGCTCTATATAGATAAGTATTAGAAACCTCGGTAAGTAAACTTTCCCTTACTATTATACCGAATGCTTTTCCCGTATACTAACGGAGGATCTTATTAACCTTAAAGTAATCGCGGCAATTGCCCTTATATATATCCGGGTACTTAAGACTTAGGCGCTTTTTAGTTAATTCTAAGGAACGATATTAGTATTATTATATATATTGTTTATTATTCTAAAGAGGAAGAAGAAAAGAAGAAAGAAGGATCTATATATAGATATAGATAAATGTTTACCTAAGGTATAAATATTCGGCTATATTCTAAATTACCCCCTTCCTTCGTACTTTCTTCTTCCTACCTACGTATTTCTAAGCGTAATAGTAGTAGTTCTAAGACTTACGGAAACGACTTGTAGGAAAGCTAGAAACTCTAAAAACGTTGTAAAACTGTTAGCTAATAAGAGGCTAGAGAACTCCTTTAGTTTCTATATATAACTTCTTTATCGTAACTTGTTAGTAGCTTTAAAAAACTCTTTAATCCTTCGTAATATCCTTTATAGACGCCGCTACTATATATATGTTACTTGTTTTTGGCCGGTACCTTACTTACAATCGCCGGTAAGGTAGGTCTATAGACTCTTATCTTAAAGGAGAGCCTTAATTTTAATAGACTAGACCTTGTAATTCTCCTAACCTTTTAGCTACTCTACCTTCTTATTAGTTATCTTTAGTAACGTCTTAGTATAAGGGTTTTAATAAAGGGAAAAGAGATGTTAATAAGATAAGAGCGATACGCAACTTCGAACTTAAGTGCTTGGGATTTGGGTATAAGACTTGTTTATTTAGACCTTAGGTATTTGAGACTTAAGAAGGCCGTAGCTTTTAAGAACGATCGTCTACGACACTATCCCTCTCTCGGGAACCCCTTTCCTATTCGCCGTATTATTAGTGTAACACGCTGCTCCTTTAGAACTTACTATTAAACAGCCCTCCCGAGGATGCCGCCCTCTTAATACCGTCCCTCTCGAGACGCCTTTCCTATTCGCCGCCTATTAATAGGACACACTGCTCCCTTATATACCGACCGAATGCTCGACTAGTTAATACCTCCCTACCAGATCGTCCGCGTACCGCGCTATTAATAAGCCTCGCTCCGAATCTTAACATAGCTAGCTCAAAATGGACATCTCACGTGGCGTTGTGCGTTGTGACGTTGTTTGCGTAGTGCTGTTAGCTTGCATGTTCGTCCGTCGTTAATTGTTAAGATAGAGAGAGAGAGAGAGAGAGAAAGAGAAGCAGAATCGTCGGACAACGAGCGGGACCTTTTATATCCTCGCCGCCGCTGCTACTGCTTGCCCCACGGATGTTTACAAATAACTTATGCGAAGAGATATACTCCCCTCGCACGCGCGATCTCCGGAACCCTCGTGGTGGGGAAGTCGTCGGAAGCAAAGCAAGGATGGTCCAGGAGACGGGGTCTATTATCCTGAACTTGATGATGACCAGCACCGCCGGTGCTCCTCGGACAACAGGGTCTGTGTTTCCTCCGAGCAGACCACCCTCACGAAACGGGAATGACCGCAGTGCAGACATCGCGGCGGGAAACTATCGTTTGGACGACCTCCTTCCTGAATACGTTCGCGCCTGACTTGGGAGGTAGCAACGACATGCGGATTTTGGACTTGACGGGTCTACCTCGGAGCCGCGCTGAGAAAGGACGCAGGTCTCGTCCCTCCCATCTTCACAGGCCAGCCAATCCAAGACATTTCGTCCCCAGATCGTCACCAGCAAGAAGTAGATGTCCCGCCGAGTTGGGGGGGGGGGGGGGGGGGGGGGGGGGGGGGGGCGGGGGGGGGGGGGGGGGGGGGGCGGGGGGGGGGGGGGGCGGGGGGCGCG
>JALRMM010000644.1:0-14658 GCA_026122155.1 Zymoseptoria crescenta
CACGCTGCTCCTAACCTTATAGAACAAGTTAGCGTACTAGGCGACCGATAAAGCGGCTAGAGGCGATCCCCTTATAAGGAGGATCGTTGTTACCTACAAAGAACAGTAGAAGTTAATTCCCTAAGTAGCCGTCCTAAGGACAAGCGTCCTACCTACATTACCTATAAGGGTCGCACGTACGGCGGTTTTAGATAAGTAGGCGTATATGCTACTATCTAAGATGCTAAAAGGAATAATTAGTGTGCTATAGAAGCACGACGAGGAGTATAGCAAGTACCTCGCAAAAGGACCGCATACGGACTTCTTAATAGTCGATAGCCTGCTATACAAGGGTAAGAAACTCTAGGTACCTAGCGACCTCGCATTAAGGAAGCAGGTAATCCGCATATATTACGACGACGCACTAGTAGGACACTTCGGCAAAGCCAAGGTATTAGCACTTCTAAGAAGGAAGTACTTCTAGCTAGGCATAGACGAGGAAGTAATAGAATACGTGTCTACCTATCCAACCTACTAAGTGTCTAAAGCGCGTCGGCATCGTCCCTATAGCGAGTTATATGCGCTTCCCTTGCCTAACGGTCTATAGTAAGAGTTATTAATAGACTTTATTATGGACCTTCCGCTAAGTATACGAGACGGTCGAGTTTATACTACTATCCTCGTAGTAGTCGACCGCTACTCGAAGATAAACATCTACATCCCGGTTAATAAGACTTACATAGCGGTAACGCTTGCTAAGCTCTTAGTAGATAAAATTGTCCGGCACTATAGAGTGCTAAGAGGCATTGTAAGTAACAGAGGATCTCTATTTATAAGCCAGTTCTAGAGCGACTTCTACTACGAGTCGCATGTAACTCGTAGGCTATCTATAGCCTTCTATCCGTAGACGGACAGGTAGACGGAGAGAGCTAACTAGATACTAGAGCAATACCTGCGCTACTATTGTAGCGAGTTTCAGGATAACTAGGCTAAGTTGTTAGTATAGGTAGAGTTCGCGTATAACAACAGCGAGCACCCTACGTTAGGCATAAGTCCCTTCTACGTTGCATATAGGTGGAATCCTACCCTTACTACGGAATCTCGAGGCGAGATTCCTAGGGGAAGGACGCCCGTAGCAATTAATGTAGCAATACGCTTAAAGGAGACATACGAGAAGCTTAAGGAACGCTAGAGAAAAGCAGCCGAGTCTTAGGCGAAGTACTACGACAAAAATCATAAGCTAAAGCAGTTTAGCATTAGTAATAAGGTCGTGCTATCGACGAAGAACCTAAAGCTTAAGATGCCTAAGAAGACCTTAGGACCTAAATAGGTTGGACCTTTCCGGGTAACAGACGTAGTTAGATCGTAGGCGTATCGCCTAGCGCTCCTAAGTAACTCGCGTATTTATAACGTGTTCCACGTTAGCTACCTTAAACTATAGCGTAACCGCCTAGGTTCGTCTTATAAGGCTAGTATGCCTATCGTAGACGAAATAGGCGAGTACGAAGTCGAGGAGATCCGGGGTGCAACGAAGGATCGGAAGTTCTACTTCGTGCACTAGAAGGATTAGCCTAAGGAATACGACAGCTAGTAGATAGCTAAGGAATGCGAGGGTGCGGCTAACCTAATAGAAGCATAGGAGTTACGTAAGGACAAGGTAATTATAAGAGGGCCCAAGAGGCAGAAGAGATAAGCATAGAGGAAAAAAGCCTTTATTTAAAAAGGGAAAAAACCCCCTAGTACCGCGACAAGCGGGCGTAACGCTAGCGGTAAGTAACCTAGAAGCATAGGAAGAACCGGCTATTCGCCCGGCTTAGGCATCCTTCTCTATCTCGTCCCCCTCGCCCTCCTCCTACTCCTCGCCTGCGTTAGGCAGCACTACCTCGCGCTCTACCTAGGAGCCTCCCTTGTTAGAGAAGGCCGTAGAGGCCGCGTGCAAAGCTAACGCCGAAGCGCCTATTAGACGGAGCTCCTATAGAAGGTGTTAGCAAAGCATAAGGGAAGCAAGAGGAACGCAAGACTTACCTCGTACTTTAGCTCGAACATAGCGCGCCTAACGGCGGCCTCGTTCTAAGCCTAAAGTAGGCTAGCGCGAGCAATCTGTCTATCGCCCTACGAGCCGCCTACTCCGCCCTTACGAGGCGTAGAGAACTCGCCTACAGCCTTCCCGCTATTAGCCTACTTAATTTTAAGGGTAGCCTTAATATTACGCGCTATAGAGTCTAGGCGCATATTAACGAGCTGCTCCTCGCGGGAGCCTACCTCGCACTAACCCCACTCCTCGCGCAGCTTAAGTAGGCGCTTCGCCTACTTAATAAGGTCTAGGTAGGTTAGCGTCTCGCACGCGTAGTTGCTACGAGATACGTTAGCCTAGTAAGAGAGGAGCTATCGACGCGCTAGACTTACTTCTTCTTATAGCGCTAGCACTTAACTTTGCTGCCGATAGTTATAACCCTATTACAGTAATGCTCGTTAACTAGACAGGCGATTAGTAGAAGCCTAGTAAGTAAGGAGCGCAGTAACCTACTATCGTACGCGTACGGCAAGTAGCGCTCGCAGCACGCTACCGCTATGCCCTAGGCATCCTACTTAGAGCGTAGAGGGAGGTTTAGCATAATAGCCGGCTGCTAAGGAGCACGTCGTAGCGGCATTACGAGTCGCTTACTAGATGCTTACGATGTATGTTTGTGTAATAAGCGGCTCGTAAGCTGGAAGCTTGCTTCTTAAAGATAATATTAATAATGTAGTAGAGGCGTGCGATAGGCTTGCGGCAAACGTAAGAGACTTAAGAGTTTGTGGTGCTAGTCGTAGGAGAGGAGCGTTAAGGAAGTTAAAGAGTAGAGGAAAACTTCGCAGCGAAAACATTAACAACACCTACCTACAAGCGGTTGCCCTTAACTATAAAGGACCCGCTAGAACACGGCTACCCGCAGTAGAGCCGCAAGCAACAATTAACATGCACAAACAGAGCGCACGTTGCGATGCAAACGCTGCATTAAGAAGTTAATAAAGAAAGCAGCCCCGGATAAAGACTAGGCCTACGCTCGGTAGGCCGAACGTAAGACGGTCGTAGGAGCCGAGACGTCTCCTTCGGAGGAGGGAGGTAATTGTTAAGGAAGGCTAAGGCATAGCCTAACTCTGGACCTTAGGTGAGGTCGTTAATAATACGTGGATAATACGACGCCGAGCGTAGCGGCGAATGCCGCTTACGTAACGCACAGTCGTATATTATAAGGCACGTATATGCAACTTAACAACAGCAAGAATTAGTTTCATTACTAGTGGGATCACTAGCTAGCGTTCTATACACTGCGATATCTTTATACTTCTTACAAAAGGGCAAACTACGCAAAAGACGATCTCTTTAGCGTCTCGAAAACCCGATACTAAATAGTAAGACGATAGGAGATTAATAAGGTACCTAGGAATATAAATAGCTACCTTAGTCGATTTCCATAGAGCTTACCGGGAAAACATAGAATAGGAGGAAGACGCGCTTTAACTAGTGCCTTCTATACTATCCTATTAGGACACGGATACCTTAAGTCCTATCTCTACCGTTTCGGATATATAATAACACCGAACTACCTTTACGGGAGAAAAGAAACAGCCGTATACCTTGTCTATAGCTACTCTATCTACAACATAGTTAGGCCGCAACTATTACGACAAGCACACTCTCTACTAGAAATAGTAGTAGATAAGGAACTCCGGAAGTGCCTTACTACCTTTCGCTCGGACACAAAAATTACTTCTAGGACTTGGCACCTAGCAAGAGGCGAAGACGAGACCGTCTAGCTAACACTCTTTTATTCTTCCTTTATTTGCTTTTGTTTTAAGTCCTTAGGTTTTAGCTTACTATTACCCTAGGCACGGGATTTTTCCCTAAAGTCGAGAGATACAGAGAACAACGATTGTACATAGAAAGACTGCTGTCGTAAGACAGCCGTCCTACATAGTCATAGACTCCTATAGGACGTAAATGGAACAAACAAACAAACAAACAAACAAACCCTAGGCACGGGAATTTTCCCTAAGGCCGAGAGATACGAGAGAATAACGAATGTATATAGATAGACTACTATTGCAAGATAGCCGTTATATATAGTTATAGACTCCTATAGGACGTAAATGGAACAAACAAACAAACAAATAAGTAGGACTAGGCTATAGGCGGGGTAAAGGGGTTAGCTAACGAATAACAGAATGTAACAATTAATATAACTATATACCTTTAATCCTACTACCCCGGTTAGCTAAGCAGGTAACGCGCTACCTATAACATTATACTATATATAGCCTATTCGGATTCCAGAATACGTATCTCCCTCGTCGAATCGATTCTTAATATATACTTTCGTATATTACTTTAGGTAGAGGCCCTACTAGTAGTACCTATTAAGCGTAGACGCTCGTAACATTATAGAAGAATTATATATTAACAACGGTTTATTATATTATCCCCGCCGGCCTTAGCTAGCGAGGTGCTACTAATTACGGGCTAGTAGAAGAGAGGTATATATAGCTACAAGATACGTCCTAAGTATATACGACTATAGATAGATAAAAAATCGGCTTCCCGTCCGATTAGCTATTATAAACGTCTTATAGCCTCGATTAATATCCGGTCGCTCGATAATAGAACTACGAAGTCGCGGTTATAGGTTGTACGTATAGGTTGTTGTTCGATTACTAATCCCATGTTACGTAATATTGCTAAGGAAGCTTGCCCGGGCTATATAAAGCGATAAATAGGTTTAGAAACTCTAATATTATACGTCTTAAAGGCTTCCTTCCACCCGATTACTCGACTTGTACGTATTTAAGGCCTACTCTTTAATACGGTCTATAGGAAGCCGGACGATATAGCCTAGTATCCGGTTCTAGATTACGTAACTAATAGTTTTCCTAGACTAGTCTAGACCGGAAACTAGAAGCATTATTCACTTCGCTACTAGTACTAATATACCTAATTAAGGCTAAGATTATACTACCGTCGACTTAAGGTTAGGTACTTCTATTACTAGGATCTCGTAGTACCTATACCTTAGATGCGGAGTTCCTCTATTAGAAGAAGGGGATAGGTAGGTAATAGGCCGACTAACAATATAATCGTCCTTGTCTATTGCTTTACTATATGTCCGATTACCTTTTTAATACTATTAGCTATTAACGACTTTATAATCTAGCTTAACCCTTACTTCCAATGTAAGATAAAGGAAATTAAACAAGTGTTGCTATAGCCGGAGCTATAGAATTTTTGCGCTAAGCTTTTATAGAAATTTTTAGCGGATCCTTCCACTTCGTACGTACGCTACAAATTCGAATGCAAAGTAGTATAAGAGTAGGAGCAGCTGTTTAACTCGCTATCTTCTCTTATCCTTAATATGCCTTTATAGAATTGTATGCCGTATTCTAGCAATTCCATAAAGGCATATTAAGGATAAGGGAGAGAGGTTCCTTAGTAGTGTTGTCGATAGTATAGTTCTCCTACTAGACTATAAGGGTTCTATCGTTCGGTTAGAAGCCTACTATAGCTTAAGATATAGCTTTAGGTCGAGGAGGAGGTTCTTAGAAGCCGCGCTCCGTAGTAAATACGGCGGGAGCCTTTTGCATCTAATTAGGGAAGGGATCGTTCCTATAGGGGCAAAGAAGGACTAGGTAGAAGACCGGATAGATAGTAAGGTCCTCCGGGAGGTTAAGACAATAGGTATGCGAGCTAACCTCCTTAGTAATGCGATAGGGACCGAGGTTCTTTAAGTTTAGCTTACGGCTCGGCCGGTTAGTAACGATATCACGAGAGTCTAGGTAGACTATATCTCCTACTCGGTAGTTAGGAGCTAGGTTGCGGCGTCGATTAGTATAGTGTTCCTAGACGGCTTAGGTATAAGTTATTTCTTTAATCACGGATTAATAAACATCCTTTATCGTAGCTATAAAGGCGCTAGCGTTACGCTCTTTAAGGTTCGTAGGAGTAGGAGTAGGTTAGCTAGGCTCTATACCCGTTCGAGGGTAATAGCCTTTATTAGTAAAGAAGGGCGAGTGTTAAGTAGTAGCGGACTTCTAGTTATTCTTAGCAAACTCTACTATAGGAGTATGCTTTAGCTAATCGTCCTAATAGTAGTTAATAAAGTAGCGGAGCATCTATTTAACTATAGCGTTAACGTTCTTAGCCTAACCGTCTATCTAGGGATATTAGGCTATCGAGATGTTCTAATTAATATTAAGGGTCTTATAGATGTATTACTAGAAGTAGGTAATAAACTAAGAGCTACGGTCGGAGGTAATCGAGTTAGGGGGACTATAGTACTTAAAGATACGGTCGAGGAACACATTAGTAGTGTGCCTCGTAGTTATGCTCTAGTAAGGAACTATATAGAACTCCTTCGTTAGTCGGTAGACAATAAGCTATATGTTTGCTACTTTAATACCTTCGTAGGTATATGCGGGCAGAAGATCGGTAATAAAGTCTATAGAGATATGCTTCTAACTAAAGGTTAGTTAGGAACACTTAGGGGGTAGAGAAGTCCGGCGGGTAGTTAGTAGCTAGCTCGAGCTCGCTTATAAGTAGCGTAGTTAGCAACGTAACGCTCGTAGTCTTTCTATATGCCTAGCTAGTAGTAGCTTCGTTAGAGGAGGTCGTAGTATTTAGCCTTCCCTCTACATCCTATAGTAGGTAGACGTAAGTAATATAAAGGACGAAGCTCTATAGGTCGTTATAGTCCGGAACGAAGAGCTTACTATTCCGGTAGATACGTCCGTCGACGATAGTGTATTTAGAGAGACACTAGCGTTATATCTTAGTATCGCCGTTCGGAAGAGTAGAGAGGAGATTAGTAATAGTCTAATCGTTAGCGTAGGCTTCCTCGAGGCGGCGCTCGAGCTTAGGAACATGCTCTTCTTCGAGTAGGGGGTCTTTGTTATTAGAGAAGTCTTCTTCGTCTTTAGTATTAGAGTCCTCTATAACGTTAGTCCTCTAATAAGTCGCGGAGCGGATAGGCTACTAGCGAGTAGTAGTCTCTCTATTCCCGTCGATAGAGGGTTCGTAGATGCTCTCTCTATCTTCGATAAAGGCTAGAGCAAGGACGAGAGCGAAAGAGATAGCGATAGATAATCTAATAGCTTTAGCTTAGAGTTCGGAGGCGAGGTTTTTGGCTTTTAGTACTACCTACTCGGTAGTAGCCTAACTAGCTCCCCTATTAGAAGGAAGGTCTCCTAGCCTTCTAGTTAGAGCATCGGCTTAAGAGTTGCTTAATCCTTTAATATAGTTAATCTTAAAGTTAAAGTAGGAAAGGAACTCGCTCTAGCGGGCTTGCCGGTAATTAAGGACCTTGTTTATTATAAAGTAGAGGAAGTTCTTATAGTCTAAGCTAACTTAAATCGGTTCTACCGATCCTTTAAGCTTAGGGCGCTACTTCTTAAAGGCCTTAATAATAGCGAGAAGCTCCTTATCGTAGATATCGTAGTTATATTCTATAGGATCTATTTTCTTAGAGAGAAAGGCAATAGGTCCCTAGGGGGAGTCTTTACTATCGCGCTAAAGAAGGACGGCGCCGGTTACGCCGTCTAAAGTATTGGTTTTAACATGGGTTTCCTTTTTAAAGTCGAACTATCGAAGGATAGGGGCAGTCGTAAAGCGGTACTTAAGGCCGTTAAATGTAGCCTAATAGGTCGTACTCTAGATTAAAGGTACGTCTTTTCGAGATATGCGTATAAGTTCTTTAATAGAGGTAGAGTACCCCTAAATAAAGCAGCAATAGAAGTTAGTAAAGCCCAAGCACCCCTAAAGTTCTTTTAGCGTTCGAGGCTCTCCCTATTCGAGGATAGCGTTAATCTTCGTTAGGTCTATATAGATACTATTAGCGCTAATAATAAGGCCGAGGTATTGTACCTTAGTCTACTTAAAGTCGCATTTATCGACGTCGAGCTATATTCCTA
The DNA here is from genome assembly GCA_026122155.1 of Zymoseptoria crescenta. Classification (NCBI taxonomy): domain Eukaryota; kingdom Fungi; phylum Ascomycota; class Dothideomycetes; order Mycosphaerellales; family Mycosphaerellaceae; genus Zymoseptoria; species Zymoseptoria crescenta. The sequence continues at coordinate 7,918 of JALRMM010000644.1, forward strand.
TCTCTCCTAGTCGTACTAGGACCTTCGTAATATGCTCTCGGTGTTCTTCTAATATCTTACTATAGATAAGGATATTGTCGATATAGGCAGTAACGAAGGAGTCGAGGAATTCTTACATTCCGTCGTTTATAAAGTCCTAAAAGGACGTTACGAAAATCCAAAACGCGAGTCTAGCAATTTTACAAGTCGCGGGTAAGGCTAGTAAGTCGCGTACGAGCCTAGCAAGTCGCGCCTAAGTTACTAGCGAGTTACTAGTAAGTCGGCCGAGTCTAGTAAGTTATAAAAGTTAACTACGAGGTAACTACGAGGTAGGTCGCTCTTAATATATATATATTAAGTTACTACCGAGTTACGCGTTGTTCTTTATAGTCTATATACTCTACTATTATTTACGCTAACGACATCTACTAGTAATTCGTAGTACGACTACTTACTACGAGAAACACCGAACGTTAACCGGATAGAATTACGTAGTCTTAACGTACTATCGCATTACTACTCTAGGCCGGCGGCGTCGACGCGTATACTATACTACCTACTAAACTTCTAGTCGTGCCTTATACTTCTTTAAGTAGTAAGTCCAAATCCTTATCCTCTACTCGCGGCTATAACATAGCTCTCTATATCTTAAATTAGCATGTCTATGTCCTTATCTACTAGACGCGGGTGTAATAGAGCTAACTTCGCTACCTAGTCTTTATTATTATTATCGCTATCGCTACCGCTATTACTAGGCTCGAAGTCTAACTCTTTATCCGACTCGTTACTATTATATAAACCGTCGTCGTCGCCTTTGCTAACCTTCCTCTTTCTATCGCTATCCTTGCTCTTACTATTGCTATTCTATCTACCCTTATCGGCAATGCGACTAGTGTCCCTATTGTTATTACCCCCTCCGTCGCTACTATTACGGGCATTACTACTAACATCGAAGCTATTATTATCCTTATTCTCGCTAGTAGACGACTTAGCACTACTATCTAGTATCTCTTCCTTATTCTTCGTTCTATAGACGCTAAAGATACGACCTCTCGCTAAAGCCCTAATCTCGAGTAGCTTACCGCGGCTTAAGGTGTTAGTAAGTTTATTAAGTAGACCTCGAGATAGGTAGGGAAAACCCATATAGGTTCCGGGTAGGGTAGGGCTATAAAATTTACCCTACCCGTAGAAAAGGTCTAGGGAGGGAATCCGAACTTTCCGCTAGGTAGGGTTCTCTTAGGTAACCTAGTATAACCCGTATAGACCTATACATTCCTACCTATCTAAACGAGGATTTCGAAAATCCTAAGAATATAGAATGTTGTTAACGTCGTATATAACACGTCGAGAGCGGACTATAAGGTCTCTAGATAGTGGATTTATAAGGTCACGACCTCTTGAGGTCGTAGTCGGCACCGCTCGATTTCGTAGGAAGTATAAGCTTAAAGAAACAGACATATATACATCTAGAATCGAGCTTCTTTATAGATAGCTCGGATAGTTAGGTAGTATCTAAAGGACTTTCCTCCTTATTACTTCCTCTTATAGTATATTAAGGTCGAGTCTCCGGTTGGATATTGCCTCGCTATAGTAGAGCGGGCTATAGAAGCCTAAGCTAGGCCTTCCCTAAACTCCAAGGGGGATCTCTTTTTAGCAAATAATAGGTAGTAAAGCCGATTATCGAATTAGGGCTTTATACCGACTATATAGTTCCTAGGCGTAGTCGGTAGCTAAAACGCTACCTCGGAAAACGCTAATAGTAATATTTAATCTTTTACTACTCGTAATATTAATAAAGAACATATATAGTCCTTATTCTATCCTTTAGAGGCGTCGCTCGGAATAGACTCTAGGACGTTTAAGATATTTTACTATATATCGATCGGGGAAGGTCTTTAGAATACGATACGTTTTTAACCTAATAAATTTATAGAGACCTTTCTAGGTATAGCTACTAACCTATAAAAGCAAACACCGACTACGCTCGCTAACTACTCGATTATATTAGACCGCCTATACGTTAGGACCTTTTATATACGGCATTGCGGGTAGTAACGTTATTATTACCGGAACTAGTACTACCGAGCTCGTACTTTATTCTACTAACTACTAACTACGTCTACTAACTACTACTATAATATTACATCCTATGTCCTATATCCGCGAACGTCGAAACAAGATCCGTACTCGGTTATTAGTATTACCTATAAGTCTAACTTTTACGTCTCTATTACTAGGCGAAACCTAGCCTAATAACCGTAGCATTATCGGCGGCGGTCTACTAAATAAATAACAAACACATATTACTAAGAAACATCTACTTACTCTATAGCTATCGTTAAATTATTCAGAATAGCCTGCACGTCTTTAGCTAAGATCTAACTACTATCGCCTTACTATACCTTACTAAACGCCTTGCCTACGCGCGACACCTCTAACTATTAATCTCTAATTACTTCTTAGACTAGCCTCCTCTATTTATCCTCGAGAGCCTCTAACTTACTACTTTCTAGAGTAGTAAGTTCCTTACCTATATTACCGATAATAACGGCGAGCATTAAAGCAACTAACTAAGAGCATATATATTAGCTTTCTTAGTCTATTCGTAATCTCTTCCGCGACGGCGACTTAACCTTCCTTATCCTAGATTAATATGTTTATTGCCCGGCAATTACGACTATATATCGTAACTACAGGTGCCGTAGCTAATATCGTATATAGTAGCCTCGACCTACTATTACTAGATTTACTTCTATAGAAGTTTCTCCTACCGCGGTAAGTTAGTTACCCGGCAATACCGACTATATATGCCGACTACGAATGCTAAAGCTAATATTATATAATCTAGTCTCCTTTCTACGGCTCGAGTCTCCCCTACCGGCGTAGAGCTGCTTCCTCTCCTATATTAACGACATCTATACCCGATTATACCTTCGAGACTATACGCGCCTTTAGTATACCTCTACGAAATTACTTACTACTATAAGCTTACCTATATAAGAAGTGTCGTATCCCGAGCCGACTATAATTGCCGACTACGATAGTAGTAACTCCTAACACTCTAAAGACGCCGAAGCGTGTCTGTCGTAAGTTAAGAAGTCTAGCCGCATCTTCTACGAGGTAGCGAGCTAGATTGTCGAAAGCCTCCCTCCCTATAGACTTCTTATAGCTTACGGTCCGAGCGAAGTAGAATAACGGAGAGTAAGTAGATATAATAACGAGAGAAGGAGAAGAGGATCTAGATATACTAAAGCTCGATAAGCTAAAGAATAAGCCTATAAGTCGTACTACGTAGTTAAATCGAGCTATAGTACTTAAGAGTAGGGTTAAGAAAGAGCTAGGATCGTACTCTAATAACCCGAATACTATACGCGAGATAAACCGCCGACGTAACGATACGACCTATACCTAGAATAGGAAAGTGCGTAATATAGTAAATTAATCTTTCCTAAGGTATAAGAAGAAGGCAATTAGTTAGATAGCAAAAGGCTCGTAGGCGGCACTCTCTAAAGACGTATAGTTAGCGTAGATCGAGGTATAGCGCGGGGTGTACGACGTAGCTTATAATAAGAAGTAGACGGAGAAGCTATTAAACGAGGTAAGAATATAGTAGCGCTTAAGCATCGAAGAGGCAAGAGGGCGGGAGCCTTTAAGAATAGAGGAGGACGAAGAGTAGGAGCCTATAGAAATAGAGGAGACGGCTAGGTATATTATAGTCGGTAGGCGTAGTCGGCACTTACTAACCCTAACTAATAGGACCGGCGGGCCGCATTATATCGATCTATAAGACGACTTCGAAGCTTAAGGAAACTATATATAGGAGGTAAAGGAGGAGGGCTACGACAATCCTAAGTTCGAAGACTAGGACGAAGTATATAATAAAGTCGCAACGGGCGACAATATAAATGCGTATATTCTCCTAGAGCCGGAGCTCGCATCGGTTTCGTCGGAGCTCCGCGATATATATCGTAAAGAAAAGGCGTTCCTCGCGAGGCCGACACTTAGGAGAGATATTTGGAATAATATTATCGACCGAGTAAAGACTATAATATAGAGCGGAATATATACTTACTAGCATAATGCGATTATGCGAGTATATACGAAGCTTAACTTATTAGAGAAGGTAGGGCTTAGTGTTGCCGTAGCGATAACTTGCCTTCTATAGGTCTGGGATAGGAAGCTAACGGCAAGGTTTAGGAGGGTAAGAGAAATCGTAGTCGGCGGGCGAAGTCGGTAGTAGCTAATAATATATAGACGGGGCGTACTCCTCTCCTATACGAGATCTTCGACAAGGGCGAGCGTAGCATTCTTATAAACATAGCACTCTAGAGTCCGGATCTACCTAAGTAGAAGGCTAAGATCTATACTATAGGGTAGCTTAGGTAGCCGTAAGACTATAATTAGGCTACAAATAGCTTCGTATATAAGCGGGATGCCTTTATAGGTAAGCCTCTATAGACGGCGGAGGATATATAGTTACTATTTAAGATCTTTAATAGGGATAACGGACTTACGGAAGGGTTGTACGATAGGTATAGCATTTCGTATCTTCTACTATATTAGGGAGCGCGGCGTCCGGCTACTACTTTCGGTGCGAGTATATCGGCTATTATTAGTAACTCTAAGACACGCCTAAAGCTAAAGCCGTTTATAGGAGGGTACCTATCGAGCATCGACGATTGCTTAGGTACACTGCCTCCTAGTTAGAGCTAACGATACTAGATAGACGTAGTCGGCGGTTATAGTTGGTAGTTATAGTTAGTGGGTGTCGTCGACGCGTAGGTTTTATAAACAGTCTGGGCTATAATATACTAGCAATACAAAGGTTCTATGTTACGAGGTTACAACTGTCCTTAACCCCTTCGATGTGTATTTTACGTACTACGAACGTAATACAATTATTATAACTTATATATATCGTCTCTCTACTAATGTATTACGGCTAGTCTAGCTACCTCGTAGCATTGTTGCCGTCTCTAAGAACGAACTGGACTATAGGGTTAGGGTTTAGGTTGTAACGAACCTAGCAGTCTATAGGGAACCTATAAAGCGACCCTAATAAAACTCTTTCGCCCCTTACTTTTACCCGGGAACCTAGCTATAAACCGCCGGGTTTTTTCTCGCCTTTACTATAGTTTCTACGTTATACATCTTGTCTATTATATTAAAATGCCCTCCTAATTATTCCTCCTAATACCGTAAGTAGGCCGAACTCGTTTATAAAACACCCTACGCTATAGCGGACGGCTCTCGGCGATACTAATAAGCTACGATAAACGATACCTCTCGGCGTCGCCGTCTCGAGAACGAGCCTACCTAGCGAAACGTTAGTAACTCTAAAGCGACTCGTAGACCTCGTAGTCTTATCGGTAGTCGTAGTCCTCCTAGAACAATCTACTAAGCTCGACATACGCCTCCTCGCTACTACCTTCGACCTATTTACTAGAAGCACTATTCTAACGACGCGGGGACTTTTATATCTAGCGTAAAGAGTATGCTATATAATTTAGCGACTTCTATAGGCGGCACTAGTAGGCCTAGGTATATAATATAGACAAGATAAAGAGGTTATTTAAGTAAAAGTTCCTTATTAAGTTCAACGCCGAATAGCGTTCGTCTATGGACTAGAACTAGTACGACGATAGAATCGATACTACGACTAGAGTTAGACCTCACAACGGCTAGGTTTTAACTATTAGGTTTTCGGCTAGGTTTAGTGAATTCCGAGAATCCTAAATTTTAGGTTTTTGCGGTTTAGGATAAACCTAAGAAATTTTAGGATTGGTTTTAAGCTAGTTAACCTAGATTACTATACGGTTAACCGGAAAAATAAACCTAAGAAATATCGAGATCTCACTTCTAGAAAAAAATAAATTGCCGATTTTATAGGTTTTAAGACGCCTAGTATCCGTATAGACTATCTATACTACTGTCCTAAAGCTTATTAGAAGGCTACAGTACGGGATCCGGAAAAAAACAATAGAATAATATAGATTCGTCGTTATAGACTAGTAGTTCTAGAGGGTTCTACCTTCTATCGATAAATATGTTATAGTCCTTTAGATAAACTACCGACTACTTCCGCCGACTATAGGCGAGCCTTAGATCCTAACTAGCTACATTGTGATAAGAGGCGAGATAAATAACGTTATAATAACTTATCTTGATCGAATTCGGGGTCCGAAGCTCGATAAGCTTCTTTACTAATCTATTACTTTCGATACTATATTAACTAAACGATATCGAGTCCGATTAACACTATTTTTGAAGCGTATTAGGGCCTATACTTACCTCTCGGCAATATTGTACATAGAGGTAGCATACCGCGCATCGCTATTACTAGAATTATACTACGACCGTAAGGATCGTACGTAATAGTAGTAGTTCTCGGCTAATTACCGATTTTTCGACCCTCCTACTATATCCGCCAACTACGCCTACCGGCTACACCTTAAGCACTATATTCACGGCGCGACTACGACCTTATCTACGGATTTCCTCCTAGAAGCCAAGTACTAATCGGGAGACACCTAGAGACTACGAGTTATAGCTACGCCGACTACTCCCGCCGGTTATAAGAGCGATATATAAGGAGAAAAGCATCTATACTCTAGGTTAGCGAAGGAAGTAAAGGAAATAATCGGTATAGCTAGCGAATTAAGCATAGGAACCGTTAGCTAGGGCGAGCTATCCTTCGGAGCTACTAAGATAGGCGGCGCGAAGCTACCTAAGTAGAGAAAGGCGGATACTAAGGATACGAGG
>JALRMM010000645.1:0-14618 GCA_026122155.1 Zymoseptoria crescenta
ATAAGAGCTATAGATTTTTCTAGGGTCTAGTTTTATTTTTCTAGCGTTCTTCTATATTAAAAGATTAATAGAAAACTCCTAGCGAAGCTTAAAAAACTCTGTAGCTTATATTAAAACCTTAGGAAGATTTCGCTCGGTCCGACTCGAGTAAGACCGACCTACGCTATAAGTAGGTAGTAGAGGATCTTCTAGAACATACTCGTCTAGTTAGTACCTCTATCGCTAGTAATAGCCTTTAGCTAACTATAGTATTATATCTAGTAGTCTAGGTAGTTATTCTATTCTCTAACGATAGAGAACTTAGCGGTGGAGGTAAGCGATACTTAAGGATTACGGCGGCGTTATTCTGGAGGAAGGCAAGAAAGATAGTAAAGAAACGAAAGTTAATGCGGGCTCTGAATTAACGTAAGGAGAAGGAAGAGCCTAAGGTAGGAAGTCTAAGTGTCGCCGTAAGACGAAGGACATAATAGACTATACGGAGTATAGATTATAAACTCCCACGCCAAGTATACTATAGGCCGAATAGAATATAGACGCTTCGCCTTCCCTCCTCGCACTCCTATTACCTACTTACGACCATAATCTAAAAGGCTAGAGCGGCCTCGAGAAAGACCGGCTCCGCCTTTCTACCTACCGATAACTCTATCCTATATCCTATCCGAACGCATGTCTATACCCTTAAAAGCTTATATGCCTAGGTGCCCTAAGAACTAATCTGCTAGCTAATAGAGGTCTAGAGGCGACTAAACCGTAAGGTAGCTACGTCGGCAAACACTATCTAGACTACCGACGAATCCATTCTACCGACGGATCCATTCTATATATTTACACCCTTAACCGACATCTCTTAATAACCGCTAGCTAAGGAAGGATCCGAGGCGGCTAAATCGGGACCTAGATATATCGGTAAATACTATCCGGATCGAGGTGGACTCGCTACTCGTGTCCGTCCTAGAGCGTAGTCTAGGATTAACCGGGAATTCCGTAGCGTAATAGTAGCTTTACGTAATAACGTCTAGAGGTTATCGTTACCTACCGACCCGGCGGCTAGGGCCGTAAGTATATTCGCTACGGTCTAGTACCCGCTATCTAGGAAAGGACCCGACCGCCCGACGCTTTTCTATACTACATTTAAAAGTCGACCCGCTATACCGTAGCGTTAAAGGCGGTAGCGAACTCTACTAACGCGTTAAATCTCCGAGCCGAGACGTACTCCTACCGCTACCATAGCGAGGTTTACGGAAGTATAGCGATATATCTACGGACTCGGATTCGATAATCAGGAAGGGATTATTACGAGACTTTTACGGCACATAGCTGACTAGAGTGTTAGTAGATTATTATAGGTAATATAGATAAGTATAATCGGTCGTAGACCGGGTATTCTAGAAATAACGGCGCGGGAAGGATATAGTTATGCTAGTAGTAGTAGGAAGTCGTAATTCACTACTTCGAACCTAAGAGAGAGAGTACGTTAGCGTCTAGCGAGAGGGAAATAAGGTTAGACAGCTTAACTTAGCGTCTAGCGTATAACTACTCTCGAATTAACATATTAAATCAGACCTAAGACGGTCTCCGGTAGATTATAGATGTAGTAAATCGTGCGACGCTTTATATAGATTACTTACTACATATTTAGCACCCGCCGGTTTATACCCCGGAAGACCCTATACCTCTTTATAGCCGTTCTAGGTTAACTATAGTCTACAAATTAGGCTGAGGATCAAGTACGATTAAATGCGTCGAATCTTTTCTTCTAGCTACTAATAACTAAAAGCTATAGGCCGCCGCGAAGAGTGCTAGTGCTGTAATACCCTTATCGCATCTTATCGGATCTTAATATACTATACGGCATTAAATAAAGTGTAGCGATCTGCCTACTTTAACAATTCTCCTACTAGCATAACTACACTTGTTATGCTATCTCTATAGATCTCTCTTTATGCCGTCGTAGCGCGGGCAATTATAACAGTTATAACAGTCGTCGGATTCTGAAATTATATCTCTTTCGCGGGTTCTAGATCTATACCTCTTTAAATAGTACGCTACCGTCCTTTGGGAGGTCGATGCCTCCTACGCTATCGACAAGTATCTTAAGGGTGCCCGTTAGTTCTAAGTTAGAGGAGAGAACATGTTTAAGACCTTCGCCGGCGTTAATGTTAACCTAGAGAGCCTTACTACGGCGTCTTAACTCCGCCTTAGGGTTAAGTACTCGTGCTACTAACATTATATATAATCGCGGAGATAATATTAACTCGGAGAGCCTTACTAAGGCGTCTTAACTTCGCCTTAGGGTTAAGTACTCGTGCTGCTAACATTGTGTATAATCGTAGAGATAATATTAACTCGGAGAGCCTTACTAAGGCGTCTTAACTTCGCCTTAGGGTTAAGTACTCGTGCTGCTAATATTGTAGATGTTATAGAACAAGGAAGAGCATGTTAGCGAGATAGTTCGAGAGAGATATATGTTCGATACGAGAAAGTGTATCTAGCGTCTCGGCTCTCCTAAAGGATAAAATCGTCGATTGCGGTAAGGGAGACGGAGGCTATAATATAAGTACGGTGGACTAAGGGCGGACGTTTCCCGGACCCGGCGCCTAGATAATAAATTAACGGCCCTATTTGATGCGGAATCGTAAAGTAGCAATCTTATATACGTACCGGAGCCTAGCATTGCGAGAGGTCTTCTAGGTTATACGAAAAGGCTATCGATTCGAATATCCCTACGCGCGATATTGCTAGGCTTTCCGCGTATGCTAGAGAAGCTAGGTAAGTAGATAGACGGTGCTTAGATTAATAGAGTAGATAAAGGATTAGGTAAAGGCGGGTTAGAGTCGACTCTATTAGTAGTACTATGCCGCTTTTAATGTTCGAAGGGGTCTGGATATTCTATCTACTAACCCTCTTATTAATACATCTAATTCTATACCGCGACAAAGTCCTAACCCCAATCTTCCACAATGCCCTCCTAATCCCAAGCGCCGGCCTCGTCGCCCCGTGCTATCCTCTTCTATACCTCTCTTACGACCTCTCGAGTACATTATATATTCTCGCCGCTACGTAGCGCCGATAAGAGCTTAAAGGCCCGTTCTATACGACCCTATTACGTAGTCTCCGAGGCCGCGTACCCGATAAGGAACAAAGGTAGTAGTAGGACACCTCGTAACGGTCTATAGAGACCCTCGTACACCTTATCTAGCGCATAATCGACTAGCGGTACGAGCTCGGGCGCCTAAAGCTCGAGACTATACGACCGCCGTAGATATATATATATATAGAGCTAATAAAGCCTAGCGGCCGTATCGTATAGGTCCTAGGGATTATAAGGGGACTCCTATATACGTAAAGCCGTGTCGAGGACTTCGGCCTCTAGATAGTAGTAGATGCGTAAATATAGTATATAATAGCCCTTTTTGAATCCCTAACGTATATGCTCCCGTAGCGTTCGTATTCTAGGTAGATACTCTAGGAGGCTGTCGGAAACTCCGATATAGTAGTTGCCGTCCGTTTAAGAATGTGCCGGAGCGTCTAAGAATAAGGTCTAAAGTTTCTAGAAGAATGCATCGAAGGGATTTATCCGGGATATAAAGCTTAAGCAGTAAGTATAGAACAGGATAGACTCCCGAAGCGGCCGATTAAGCGTCTTAATAGCGAGGGACTTAATACCGTTAAGGTAGACCTACGGTGCCCGGTTAGTACTACTCCGGCGACGCGGAGGATAGAGCGGAGAGTAGAACAACATACGCGGTGCTCTCCTCCATAACTACTATCGTAGACGCTCTATAGAAAGAGTATAAAAGAGCGCAATCCGAGATAATAGACATCGACGCGCCGAGTCTTATTATATACTCGGCCTAAGTCCTCTCGAAGGAGTATAAGAGCTTTATTAGTGCGGAGTGTCTACTACTCTCGTTATAAAGGACTAGTTCTCTACTTAATAGAGGAGAGAAGTGTTACTAAGAGGGACAGTACGCTATATCGCAATCCCTCGTAGGCGGAGTTTAGATCCTCGAGAAGGCGAAGGAATAAGCTTAGCTTATTACTAGGAAGGAAAAGCGTGGAAATACTATTTAAAGGCGATATGCACGGGATATATCGTCCGGCGGAGTATAAGATTCGTCCTCCGGCTAAGTATAGAATTTGTCCTCCGGCTTAGAACCGTACTAACATATATAGTTAGCTCTATAGTAATTTTAGTAGATAGGCTTCTACTTATCGCACCTAATCCTCCGCTAACAACAAGTTCGGCATCCGGTCTTACTTCGTATAATTAATGTCTTCCTTTTAGTCGTAGTCGTTACTTTACGCGGCCGACCGTTCTTTATTACTAGTAGTAACCTTAGTTACAGTGTTATATAGGCGGCCGCGTTACTCGGCCGATTGTCCGTAGAGTCCGGCCTAGCTAGAACCGTAGAGTTCTAAGCGTAAGATAGTTAGCGGAATAGAAGACGTACTAATAAGGCTAGAGTTACTAGAGCGCGCCCTTCGATAGTACCGTTATTTATTACTCTATCTATAACCCGTCTATCTTAGGCTAACGGATGCGTTACGAAGGATAGAACGAATCGGAGTATCGCGGGTAGACGAATTATAAGAAAGAATTCGGGTGTGCTTCTATACTATACTTAGAGTATTAGACATACGAGATAATCGATTCGTACTACCTCTAACTATAGCGGGCATATCGGCATCGAGGAGTCGAGGACCTACTACGACCTAACTATACTCGACTATACTACGTCGATAATAGATACTATAATAGCGATAATAGTAATAGGACGGGAAAGTCCACGATTTCCGTCGGGAAACTACGTATACTACTCGCGGTCGCATCGATCGCGTCCGAAGGACATATAGCTTCTATAATCTACGACGGACGTCGCTTATAGATAACCCGCGTCGTTTGAAGACATATATTATTTATATAGACCGTCGCGTTCCGCTAGTAAGGGACTACTAGGTAGGCTCCTACTACTACGACTCGCTTCGGCGCGCCTTTATAGGAAATAGACTATTAATATAGCATATCCAATATGGAAATAAGACCCGTAGTAAACCGTAAGCACGGTGTAGTATTATAAACGTCGTTATACGAGTCGAGTAATAGATCGGGTAAGCGGCCGCGCTAATCTTTCTAGTAGGGACATCTAATGTGCTTCGTAAGTACTGCCGATAGCTATAATTACTATTTGGTAGCTTCTAGCTATAGCTCGGTTAGGCGGTAGCTAGGGCCGCGGTAGAATGGTTTAGCGGTAGCTAAGACTATAGCGAAACGATTTCGCAGTAGCTAAAACTGCGGCAAGATAATAAAGCGACAGCTGTTACTATAGCAAAACAATAAAGCGGTAGCTATAGCTACGACGAGATAATATAGCGGCAGCTCTTACTATAGCATAACGATTTAGCGGCAGCTTACCTAGATTGTTCCAAATGGAATTGTTGGCCTTACGCTTAATCTAAAGCATAGTTACTCGAGGTAGATAATACTTAGTTTAGTAAGGGATCTTACTCTCGCGTCTTACCTAACATAACCTCTTAAGTTACCTTATTAGTCTAATTACCCCGTATTGTTCTAAAGAAGGAGTACACCCAAGCGCCGATAGATCCGCCGACTATAATGTTAGAGCGTCTTAACGTTATTCGTCGTCGATATACGTACTACTACTACCCCGCTTCGTAACTCCTACCTCCGGCGACCGGCGTATAGCTTGCTATCTATTATCTAAGACGCTCTACACTTCGCGCTACATTACTATAGCGAGAATGCGGTCCGCGGCTCGGTCTTATTACCCTCCCCCCGCCCGACCTCCCTCTAACGCGCCCTTATCGCCCGACCTACGCGAAACCGAATATGCGAAAGACTCGAGGTCTCGCCGCGAACAACTCCTACGTTTACTACGTAGCGATGCTTCGAATAGTAGCGAAGATACGGATATAGACATAACGGGCATTAAAGATAGTAACACACTCGTATATGCTCGAGGTAGCGCTAGAAAAACTAGTCGCGACCCTCTAAAAGTGCTACGCGCGTAGTAGTGGGAAGCTACGACTATAGAAAAGACATCGAGGGTCTACTAGCCGTCTAGTAACGTGCTAGATAACCTCCCGGCCGGGAAGCTAGTAGAGCTTAAAGCTCGAGTATGTACGACGATAAAGCCGGGTACGTAAGGAGCGCTTAAGACATTAGCTAAGGCAATAAAATAGGAGCGTTACGCGGTCTTATATATGTACGTTCTATTCGGGGGGGGTATATGCTAAAGCTACAAGTTTATAGATAAGACTCGTAAGCTTATCGATCTTTCTAAGTTACCTATAGAGGCGTTACGGGCGATAAAGAATGCGTAGTAGGATAGATTAAGTAGGCAGTTTAGACGGCGTAGGCTTAGTCCGACGGAGGAGTGGACGGCACGTAATGTAGAGCTAGCACGAAGTATATAGAACTAAGAGGCGGAATAGGACACGGGTAGAGTATAGGGAGCGGAGGACGAGGACGAGGACGGGGAAGGGGATAAGGAGGAAGAGGAAGATAGCATTAGTATAGAGGATAACGCGGGAAGTGCGTATAACGAAGACAACGGCAACTACGACTCTAGTAGCTCTTAATAGTATAGCGACAATACGCTTACTAGCGGTCTAGGAGATCTAACTAGGATAGAAGTAGCGAGTTTTCGAAGCAAACCTATACGTACGTAGTATAGGTAAAGTAAGGATCCCTCTTAGCTCCGAGCGGGCTAGCATTTAAAGACTCTAACGAGCCCGGCATATTTAGACAATATACCCTTTAGATATATATTACGAGCTAGTAACCGAGACGATACCGATAGCGTAGTAGTCGAAAGATCGGTAGAGGAGGGTCGTAGTAGACATAATATACTATATAACGATATACTATCGGATACGGAAGACGATCCTATCCTATCGTTCGAGACGGAAGAGGATACTATATAAGATACGACGACAATATGCGAGTTCGATATTAGGCTACGTAACTAGGGAAGTCCGGCGGGCGGACCCGATAGCTTTAGTACCTCCCTTATCTATACCGGGACGCTAATAGCGTAAGATACCTACCGCGCTCTTAGCGACTACGACCGCGACGACATTTACCTATTACTCGTACGTCTCCCTTACCCTTACTCCTAACATACGTAGCTAGGCTAACCTTACTTAGATCTAACCTTTAGCGACGATAACCTCCGAACCGGTCTACTTTACCCCTTACGTCGACATAACTCCCTATAAGCGCAGTATATCGGAGTAGCCTAATAGCGACCGTTATATTAAGCGACGCCGAATCCTTAGCACCTACCTCGAATCTTTCGCCTTAGTACGCACGCCGTTACCTAGCGTTCCGGACGAAAATCTCCTCGAAAACTAGCTTACTATAGTCTCTAGAGGAAAAGGTAGAGGCGACGAATCTAGCTTACGCGTATTACGCCGGCGCGTTAATAATGCTAGTATACTTAGTCTCGGCGTTCGAATATATGTTCTATATATAACCGATAGAGGACATGCCGTAGCATATATATACGTTAACAATCGGAGCGGGATACGGAAGTATAAGATCTACGTAGCGGATAAGATAGCTATCGATATAGATATTATTAAGTAAGCGCTACGCTATATAGACGGCGATAGCGATAAGGACGAGGACCGCGACGAAGATAACGACGACGACGACTAGCTTAAGGAGCTGGAATTTACGCCGCTAGTCTCGAAACATTCTTATTAGTTAGTCGTCGTAGTAGCGACGTATATTTATATACATTATCCTCTCCCTAAGAGCATCGCCGCGTTTCTACCCGTATAGTCGTATACGATTAATATTATATTCTACGGCCCGTCTACCGACGGCGGACCCGATACTACCGATACCCTTATAACTATAGCTAGCGTATTGCCTTATACTAGCGATATCCTCTCCGCTATTCCTAACCCTAGTAGCGTTACGCGAGCCCCTCGTCTTACTACGGATAAGCTAGAAATAATCCGTTAAGCTCGTAAAGAGGAGAGACGGATTTGCGAAGCTCTAGCGAACAAAATTCTCCTAGCTATATATCTCCTCGCCGACGCCGCGCTTCTCGCTTACCTTGCTTCCTTAGCCTTAGACCGACTCCGCTCTACGAAAGCTTAACCTAATAGTAACTACGACGCTTAACTTATAATCGATTCGTACGAAGCTTCGTACCGTACTTAGTAGGCGCTACCGTAGTCTTAATATACCCTAGCCGAGCTCGATCGACTAAAGATACGGCTAAACTAACTTAAAAGCGCGATCGAGACCCCGGATAGGCGTTTGGAGCTAGTCGAGCGGTATATATAACGTCTAGCCGGGTTTATTACTACGCGACGTACTAGGTATAAGGTAGAGAAATCGCTAATTAAGTCGGCTTAAGTAAACACATTATAGCGATACGTCGGTAATAGTAAGAAGGAGGTTCGTTTTAAATCGAGTCGGTAGGTAGGTCGGTCGGATAACGGTCGTTATTATAGGTAGGTTTTTCGGTAATAAGGCGAGTACGGTGCGGGTACTAATAATGTTATAATGGAAATTAATAAGATGCTCGTCCGAGAGCTTAATTAGTAGTAGTAGTAGTAGTAGCGGCCGTAAAGTAATCGCTATAAGAAACAGTCCGAGGTAAGACTAATAATATAGAACCTTACTACTTTGATTACTAGCGTTAGGCCGACTTTTCCGTAAGGTATAAGGTACCTCTCCTTCTAGACTAGGCCCGGTCGCGTTAGTTTCGCGTAGGCTTCGCGTAGGCTTCGCGTTAGCTTCGTATAGGCTTAGCCTCGCGCGCGTAGGTTAGCTAGCTTCGTATTAGTTCTACCCTACGTACGTCACTCCACGTTTCTTAATTTCGATATAGACCCGGATTAAACGAACGATCTATATATATATAGGCTCTACTAATTTCGATATAGCGCCGACGCCTTAGTCGAGTTCTTTAATTCGGAGGGAACTAGTCCTAAACCTAGGACGGTAAGACTAAACGTATCCGAATTAGAACGTTATCGTTATCCTATCGAAGCGTCGTCCATTCTAGAGCCAGTCGAATCGTACATTTTCAAGCTAATCGAATCGCCTATTCTTAAGCCGGTCGAATCGCCTATTCTTAAGCTAGTTAAATCCATTAGCCGTCGTACCCGAAATGGCCGCGATCCGGTCGTACGATTATAGAGGCACGAGGTAAGGGATAAGCTCCTATCTACGGACGAATCGAATTATAGCGGTCTTAGAAGGAAGGTAGGCGTGTTCCGAGGAATGCCTTAAATTATAGGATATATACGTTCGCTATTGCTATTAGGAGATGTATTCTACTATCTAAATTAGATGTAAGGAGAAGAGGTAGGTTATGGAGATAGATAGATTATATGCGGTAGTGCTACATATAATGCTAGAGTTATACCGCATTCTAGTCGGGTAACTAACTACTACTTTACTTCTAATTACAACAATGGAACCCGCGCCCTAAATCCGCCTTTTATTGTTAATAAATGTAGTACTACTTTTTATCTCGGATTGGACTTCACCTATATAGTATAAACAAGAGTAATAGCCGCTCGTGCCGCTAAGGCTAATTAAGCGTCCGCCGCTTCTATAAGAAGATCCTTATCGGTACCGAATCCTCCTCCGAGTAACCTATCTCTACCGGATAGTAGAAGATCTTCGACTTAGTTAAGCCGTATATCTTAATGTCCTTCTCCCCCAACTCTAACTCCCCCGGGCAACCCTCCCTTTCCTCCTCCTCCTCTAGAGTTACCTAATAGCGATAACCCTTCTTCTCCTCCTTACTCTCTATCGGATTTATTAGGCGTCTCTAACGACTAGTACTCCTATATTGATCTAGGCATACCCGATAATCCTCCTCCTTCTCGGCCTCGACTACTAATAAGGCTCCCTATATCCCCCGGCTATTTATATAGTTATCTTCGTCCTCGTAGCGGTTTTTATTATCTATACTAACTACTATATCGATAAGGCACTACCTTCGGATGCTCGATAAAATCAAGCTAATCGCACATGCCTTTCCCGACTCTAAGCTATACCCTACTATTACTTTCCCGCTATCGATAAGCTCGCTTCGATTTTCGCTCGTTATACTAAGGAAAATAATGCTATATACATTACGTACGATAAACCCTAGACTCCTACCTCTCTCGCCGCCGACTCGATCGACTAAGCCGTCTAACTTCTTAATATAATCGATACTTCGCTCTACTCCGACTTCGTTCGACTTCTTCTTAACGATCCTTACCTAAGCTTTTGGATCCTAACCCTAGAAAGCGCCCGTCTTTATATCGTCCTATCTAGGGAGGGTTCTATACTATCGGCTTATCTACCGTGCCTATGCTTTCGCTTAGACGGTGTAATTCCTCTCCTCCTAGACTACTATTCTAGCCGATCCTATTATTAGGGGTTAGGTGGATGTAGAGCGTTAACTCCTCGTCCTCGGGTTAAAAGAAGAGAGCTAAGATACGGTTAATACAATAGGATAGTAGAAGCTCTTCGGCAAGTCTTAGGTCGTTCGGAGGAGGAATAAGGACGGGCATAGGATAGCGAGGCGTGTTAGGATAGGATAATAGGGGTCGAGACTAGTTCTAGCTTAGCATAGGGGATAGAGGGTATGCTTACTTACGAGTGTATTAATCCTAATAGGAGAAAGCGATAATGCTTTCTTTCGGTCGGGAAAGGAGGTATTATCGTAGAACGAACGCTAACGAGTTACCTAGTACCTTCTTTTCCAACTACTAGCTCGATAGAATTAAGAGCCGACTAATATAGGCGCTCGAACTCTCTTAACCGTCTAATCGACCTATTCCAAAAGGGAAGTCTATAGCCTAGACCTATAAGCACCGAGTACATAGTAGACTACGCTAACGCTAGAGAAGAAGTAACTACGCTCTAAAACGACGGCGTGTTAGCGATAGATAGGGCTTATACTTGCACGCGTGCGGCGGAAATTAGAACGGACGAAGGAATAAACGAAGGAATAAATTAAGTGGGTAAATAAATAAAGAAGCCCCCTCGTAAGTTGCCTAGTAGAGCACCGACCTTAGCGGAGATAACGTTAATGTCGGGTGTCGGATTAGCTTTAAGGCGAGACCTATTTAACCTTAGCAAGACCTAAGGTTCCGCCGGCCGTCTAGAGCAAAGTTCAGTCGCAAATAACGACTAGCTAGGAGAAGATTAAGTCGCACCGCTATCGTATTTACTAGCGCGAAAGAGACCGCCGTCGACTAGCTAGCCGACCGCATTTATGCGTAGTAGGAGGCAAGAGCTTAGGCTTAAGCTAAGCAACAACTTTAAGGTAATCGTCTTTAATGCTCTATATTAGAGTTCCATGTCCGAGCCCGAGTATTAGCCTACGCCCGAGCGTAATCGCGAGGAAGAGCTACTGCCTATTAATCCAGTGCTCTAGTACTAATCTTTCCCCGAACGCGAGCAAGTTCTATTCTCGGAGTTCGATAAGGATAGACCCCTTCTATTACTCGCATTTACTACGTTGTCCCTAGGTAGGATCTACGTATCCGCGTAGTTACCGATATCTAAGCCTACGTACGGATTAACACGGAGAAGAAGAAGGTTATTCCGGTACTTCCAATCCGCCGTAACTTCTACCGCGAAGGTAAGCTAAGTATATAGAGGCTATAGTTCCCTTTAACGGTGTCGTATGCCCTTATTACCTTTATTCACAAAGCGCAAGGCATAACTCTAGACAAGGCTATTGTCGAAATTAACTAGCTTGAACATTATACACCGCTAGGCCTAATCTACGTTGCAGTCTCTCGTATGCGAACATAATAAGCTAGGCTTAATGTTAGAGTTAGCCTTTAATTTCAACTACATTTATAACCTTAGAGCTAGGCTAACTAATCGCTAAGATACGAGTAAAAGATGCTGGGCGACGGTAGCTACAACACCTTCCACTACTAGCTTTACGCCTTTAGCTAGCGACGTCTAAAATGCCTTAAAGCTATTAGCCTACTCGATCCTAGTTAGCTATTATCCGGCATGCTCGAAGAGTTGGAGTTAAATTAAGAAGTGGAGCGTTTCGTAAAGAGCGTCGGTTAGCGAGAGATTTGCTACCGGCTCTATTATAGACCCGGTATAGCAACTAAAGAGATAGGCGAGGGCGAGGGCGAGGGTAGTAGTAGTAACGACGGTAGCTAGCTTCTAGCTACGAGGATCTGGATTAATACGGTAGACGAGTAGAAGATACCGTAGACGCTATAAGGGCATACCTAGCTTCCAGCTTAAAGTACGTAGACTATAACAAAATATAGACCTTTAACTATTAAGTAGAATAACTACCGTTATAGTAAAAATCGTTAATTGCCGCTGTTTTAAACCTCGCTCCTTAATTATTAGCTTATTAAATATTACCAAACAATTGCATTATTAGGTAAGTAAATGTACGCACTACGACTACATCGTCGCCGTCCTCCTTACCCCTCTACTACTAGTACTACCCTTACCGCCGTAAACGTTATCGTTATCCCTAACCTTACCGTCTACCGCCGCTACCTCTATATTAAGCGATTCGCCCAAAACTGCTTTCCGAAGTAGTAAGTAAGGCTCGTGCTTATCCGTAGAGTTACTACTATAGAGGTAGAACGGACATATAACTAAGTCTTCGGGGAGAAGGAGATAACACCGATTATAGTAGAAAGGCTAGGCTAGGTTAACAATTTGAAGTAAGATTACCTTACGCTATTATTAGCAACTAGCACCGCAGAGTAGCACTATTTCTCGCCCGTATAATAGACCGGTAGCACACACCTATCGATAGGCCGAGCGGTAAAATAGCGTTTATAGACGGGTAGGTATATAGGATACGCTTCGTGGAAACGAGGACCTATATTTCCAAGCTATAGCCGCCGACGGGAGTTGCCCTAGCTAGGAAGGAGCCTAGAGTCCTAGAGGATACTCTCGAGGTTTTAGGCCGGATAGAAAAGGTACTAGATATAGCCGGGGGGGGTAGCGCGGAGCCGGATAGGTAGTAGTATCTAGTAATAAGGAGGACAGAGTTTTTAACTCGCGATCCCGACTTCGACGTGGAAATAAAGACGACTATGGATTCTCGCTATGTTGCTAGCGTCGGTAATTTTTATAAGCTAAAGGGAAGGTTACTAATCTAGATACCTTAAACTCGTAAGTTAAGGATTCTTAGATACTTCCTCTTAGCATAGAGACTAAGACCGAACGACTATATAAGATTCTAACTTGTTTATAGATTGTAACCTTTCCGTTCTTTTAAGTTAATGCTATACCTTAAGTATAATAATTATTACTCCTCCTTATTAGTAGGTCGACCGCGAAGAAACTTCCGATCGTAAAATAGGATGTTAGTGCCGCGATTGCTAGTCCCGGAAGGCGTCTAGTTTAATAATCGAGGTAGATAGGAGCACGTCTATTATAGAGTAAATAGAACCTATCGAACGTCGGATTTTTTTCGGCGAGGTCGATTTCTTAAGGAGATAGTCTAAGAATCTAGGGTAGGATAGTCCTAAGAATCCCGCTACTAAGGTCGCTATATTCGGGCGGTAGCGATAAAGTACGTAGGCCTTTTAAAGATAGAATTACGGCGGACGCCTCGAGATATCGAAAGGTAACTATGTTTAGGATCTTCGTCCTACCCGCCCTCGAGCATATTATCTTCTAGTCCGGAAGATATAACTCGCTATAGTCCAGCATAGTTTCCGACTTATAATTAGATAACGTAAGACGAACGAACGAACGACGATAAGTCGATACTAGCTCTCTAAGCTAGAGAGTTATCGACCGCCGCGGACTTTAACTTTCTACGTTTGGACCGGGTCTAGGGTTAGAAATGTTCTTTAGTAGAGAGGTAGGTCGTATTGGAAAAAAACGAGTGTTAATTTCTTAACTATCTAAGGGAAAACGAGCGGCTATTTATACGTATAACTTCTATATCTAGAACGTTCCATAAGACGTTAGCTTGCGTTAGTGCCTACGCAATCGCTTACGTAATCGAAGTGAAGTAAATGTTCGATTAATTTCCAACACTCCCCCTACTTCCTAAACCGGAAGGATTAGGAAGTTCCTTTCGTCTTCGTATATCCTAATAAGCGAACGTTCTCGATGTGTTTAGCTTTAGGTAAAGGCTTCGTAAGGCAGTCGGCTAGTATCTCTTTAGTAGGATAGTAAGAGATACTAATCGTTTTGTCGTCGGCTAGCTCTTATACGTAGTAGAGTACTACGTCTAAGTACTTCGTCCGGGAGTGGAACTCGGGGTTCTTAACTAAGGCTAGCGAGGCCTCGTTATCGCCGTATAGGCGTATAGAACCCGTAGGATAGCGTATTTGCTCGAGGAATCGCTTTATCTAAACGGCCTCTTTCGAAGTATATCCGAGAGAGATATACTCGGCTTCGGTCGTAGAAGTCGATACGCTATATTATAGCTTCGAGGACCAACTTATCGTCCCGTTAGCTAGCTTAAATACGTAGCCTATTATCGACTTTCTAGTCGTAGAGTCCGTAGCGTAGTCTAAATCGGCGTATCCTATCGGCTCGCTATTTCCTTTAGGAGTAAAGCGGATAGCGAGGTCCCGGGTCGTTCCTAAGTACTTTAGGACGTAGAGAGTAGCCT
>JALRMM010000646.1:0-14561 GCA_026122155.1 Zymoseptoria crescenta
GTAAAGGAGTAACGTCTATCTCTTAACTACGATAGTAATAGACGCGAAAAGGACGACGGCGAGTACGAATAGGTATAGAATACACCCGAATAAACTCGTAATAATCTCTTTATATCTACGAAAATCGCGCTAACGGAGGATCGCGTTTTCGGAAAACGGGAAATATAGAATTCGACCGGTTAGCTACTCTAGGCCCACCTATACACATAGGCAGTTCGTCTCTTAGCTTTTACCTACGGTAAAATCTCGATATCTTAGTTTATAGTATTAGAAGCGAATTGTTAGAGCTGCTAACTCGGGCTAAGAGTAGCGCGTATTCTAGGATCTTAGGATAACGTTATTACTACTAGCTCCCGGCCGGTCGTACTTATAGGCTTCGGAGTTAACGGACTTAATATATAGCTAGTATATATAGTCGGTAATGAAATAGACCTACCTATAGGTAAAAATTCAAATATATAAAAGATTTTAATATAGAACATAGTCTTTCGTTTAACGACTACCGTCCTTATTAAGAATAGTTTTAGAGTATCTAACTGGAAACTCGAACCTAGTATACTATAAGAGGAAGTTAAGAGTAGGAGAAACCTTTAAATACTACCTTACTATCCGCGCTATTTATATCTACCTTACTATCCGCGCTATCTATATTAAAGGTAGTTTCCAGGAGTATATAACTATCTAATAGCGCTAGACGTAATAGTAAAACGATAGGTAATATATTCTATAATTTTAGATAATTCTATACTTCGTATTGTTTAGGTTATTTCTTTAGGTTAATTCTAAAAATCTATATAGTTAACCTAATAAAAGTTTTAGTTAACCGTTTTTCTTTAGTTATCCTAAGATTTATAGTGAACCTAGTAAAGCTATACCTAAATTCCTACTTAGGTTTCTAAAACCTAACCTAGCCTAAATATACTATTATAAGGTCTAAGGTAGAAAGGAGAGACCTAGATAGTAAACGGGACGTAGGAATCTAAGGTAATCTACGTAAGTAAGAGCTACTCGCCCTAGTCGCCCTAATTATAACTAATAAAGACCTATAAATAGGTCTCGACTTCCAAATTCCATCGCTCGGTTAAACTATTAATTTCGGGGTAATATACTATAGATATCGAGGAACGTACCGTGTATCGATGCTATCCTTTCTAATTCTACGGAAGGGCTGTCCGAGGTAAGCTACGGAGCTAACTTATATCGGTACCTCAGGCCGTAGATCTAGTAACCCGTAACATTACCCCCCCTCGTACTCCTCGAAAGAGCGCTGTCCTCGGCGCTACTATACGAGTGTTGTATCTATCCGTCTCGTACTAGGAGCCGTACTTAACTACGAGGGTATCCGTCTCGTACTAGGAGCCGGTGCTTAACTACGAGGGTATCCGTCTCGTACTAGGACCCGTGCTTAACTACGAGGGTGTCCGTCTATCCGTCTCGTACTAGGAGCCGGTACTCGACTACGAGGGCATCGTGTCCATCTGTTCTTCTCGTACTAGGAGCTAGTACTCGACTACGAGGGCATCGTGTCCGTCCGTTCTTCTCGACTACGAGGGTGTCCGTCTCGTACTAGGAGCCGTACTTAACTACGAGGGTATCGTGTCCGTCTCGTACTAGGAGCTACTCGACTACGAGGGTATCGTGTCCGTCCGTCTCGTACTAGGAGCCGTACTTAACTACGAGGGTATCTGTCCGTCCGCCTCGTACTAGGAGCCGGTACTTAACTACAAGGGGGTGTCGTGTCCGTCCGCCTCGTACTAGGAGCCGGTGCTTAACTACGAGGGTATCGTATCCGTCCGTCTCGTACTAGGAGCCGCGCTCGACTACGAGGATTCTTCGTTCGTCTCTCTAGAGGGCTATCTTCTCCGAGGAGGGCTTAAACGCTATTATTAGGACTATCCAGTTCTTTCGACTACGTTCGGATAGCCTCGTTCTTAGCTACTAACTATCGAGGAACGTGCCGTATATCGATACTATCCTTTCTAATTCTACGGAAGGGCTATCCGAGGTAAGCTACGGAGCTAACTTATATCGGTACCTTAGGCCGTAGATCTAGTAACCCGTAACAATAGAGAGGCTTCGAACGATTCTAAGACGTTAGTAAACTTCCTTCTAGAGGGCGTTAACGAACTAAACGCCTCGATCTAACGTAATACCTATAGGGAGCTAGTCTATACCGACGTAGTAATTAATAAGAAGCGTTATAATACCTTTAGCGTCGAACTAGCTAGGAGGAACTTATAATAGTATCGTACCTTTCCTAAGACGGTCTATAATAATAAGAAGAATAGTTATACTATCTCTCTCGTTAGGTACGAGGTCTATAATAAAGTCTATCGATATCTCTATCTAAATCTACTCTAGGATTAGTAAGGAACGTAGGAGTCTACGACGTTTCTCTCTCTAAATAGTCGTTTACCCGTAAGTAGCGTAATTCTATATAAACCGACGTACTTCCGTATTAATACCTAGCTAAAAGAACTACCGAGAAAGGAAGTCGATCGTAGTATCCCGTCTAGTATACCCTCTAAGTATAGAGTTATATATTATTTAAATAACTCTCGTTATAAGCGGTTCGAAAAGTAGTAGCTAAAGACATTCTCGAAAACGAAGGAACCTATTCTATATATCGTACTCTCCTATCGAGAGCTTAAGCTTAAGCTCTAATAGAAATACTCGTTATCCCTATTCGACGGCCTCGAGTACCTATAAGTAGTCGTTACCGTATAGTAAAGGTAAAGTGTCGCTCTAGAGCTATAATAGCTCGGTATTATCTAGAAAAGGAGAGGTAAGCGTAGAGATTATAGTAGGGAAGGTCTTTAGGCTAGGGTCGAGAAGGATCCCTTCTCGATTCTAGAGCCTACTATCGGAGTCGTCTTTTAGTATATCCTATTACCGGCGGGATAGTACGTTAGGAATAGTAGCCTCTTATCTAGGCCGATATACTAATAATATAGTACGGAAGGGTATAAGGAACTCGCTCTAGTAAATTTACCGTTCGTTAAGAGAATTCTTAATTAAGGAGGGCTCGAGGTTCTTATATTCTATAAGAACCTTAAATTCGTACCGAAGTCCGCGTAGTTCTAAGTTCTATTCCTTAAGGCATTTAACGATAGTTAAGAGTTCCTTATTATAGATATCGTAGTTAATCTCTATAAGAGTATATCGTTATAAAAAGAACGCTATAGGTTACTAGGTCCGTAAGGTTATATTAAATTAGTATAGTACGCTGCCGGTAGCCTAACCCGAAGAGTCGGGCTCTACTTATATCTTCCTATCGGGATTATAGCTAGCGAGAACTAGACCGTAGATAAAAGCGTCCTTAATCGCCTCGAAGGCTTTATCTTACTCTTCTCCCTAACGAAAGCCTATAGTCTTCTTCGTTAAATTATTACGGGGGCGTACGAGGTTACTATACTTCTAGATAACTATCTAGTAGTAGTTAGCAAAACCGAGGAAAGAGCGGACTCTACGAATAGTAGGAGGCCTATTCTAGTCCCGAATAGCCTATACTTTTATGGGATCTATTCGTACGCTAACGCCTATATCGATAATATATCTAAGATACTTCGTAGTACGAGTTTCGAACTCGTACTTCGAGATATCTAAGATAAGTTTACTATCTTCGATACGCTATAGAACCTACGTTACCTTCTCGTAGTAATTAGTAAGAGTACCGGACGAGAAGATTAGGATATCGTCGATATATACTATATAGAAGTCGTCTAGTAAGTCCCGTAAAATCTAGTTAAGGTACTATTAGAACGTAGCCGGTATAACGAGTACGGAACGTAGTCTTAGGGTTTTCGCCTTTAGCGATACGAATCCGGTAGAACGTAGTAGATACGTCGAGTTTAGTAAGCTACTTAGCCTTACTAAGAGTAGTAAGTATCTCTTAGATTAGTAGCTCTAGAGAGCGAATCCTCGTAGTCGAGCGCGGCTTCTAGTACGAGACGGACGGATATAATACCCTCGTAGTTAAGCACCGGCTCCTAGTACGAGACGGTTACCCTCGTAGTTAAGTACGGCTTCTAGTACGAGACGGACGGATACGACACCCTCGTAGTTAAGTACGGCTCCTAGTATAAGACGGACGGATACGATACCCTCGTAGTTAAGTACCGGCTCCTAGTACGAGGCGGACGGACACAATACTCTCGTAGTTAAGTACGGCTCCTAGTACGAGATAGACGGACACAATATCCTCGTAGTTAAGCACGGCTCCTAGTACGAGAAGAACGAGAAGAACGGACGGATATACCACTCGTATTGTTACGGGTTACTAGACCTACGGCCTAAGGCACCGATATTAGTTAGCTCCGTAGCTTACCTCGGATAGCCCTTCCGTAGAATTAGAAAGGATAGTATCGATATACGGCACGTTCCTCGACACGTATAGTAGCGCCGAGAATAGCGCTCTTTTAAGGAGTACGAGGGGGGGTAATGTTACGGGTTGCTAGACCTACGGCCTAAGGAACTACGGCCTAAGGCACCGATATTAGTTAGCTCTATAGCTTACCTCGGATAGCCCTTCCGTAGAATTAGAAAGGATAGCATCGATATACGGTACGTTCCTCGATAGATCGAGAGCCCGTTAAGGAGAAACTTAAGACGATTTATCGATTCGATAACCTATACGTTTTCGTAGAAAAGGTAGGGTCTCCCGAGAATAAGGTCTTCTTAAAGGTCCGGAATAGTATAGGCAAAAGTAGTCGACTTATACGCGCTAATATCGAGAGAAAACCTCGTTACGAAAAATATCTCTTTCTTTCGCGACGGGGTTCCTTAAACGCCGATAACCTTACGCCTTAGGATAGGGATTTACGGGAGCCGGAGTTTCTTAGCTAACCGTTCGTTTATTAAATAATACGATTAGCTACCGTTATTAATAAGGGAGAATTAAAGTACGCTGTTATTTATAATAGTAGAAGCGTAGAAGAGAGAGTATTCTATTTTTATCTTTTAAAGATTATCTATTCTATTTCTACTTATATCTAACATCGCCTCTATATATGTCTTATCGTAGAGGCTACTCGTTTTCCGACGCTAGATCTTCTTTTTCTTCTTCTTCCGGAAGGGCTTCTTATACCTCGCGAGAACTAACCTTACTTACTATAGCTTATACGGCGTTTAGGCTTCTCGCGGTAAGGTATATATAATTAGTAATAAGATATCCTTTTATCCCGTAACGAAGATAGAGGCCTTATTCTCTCTAGGCTTATATCGTATCCTTTATAACCTACTTTACCCTCTTCTTTTCTTTCTAACCAAAATCGGCTCGGTTAGATCGAGTCGGTTACTAATCTATCTCGTCTATTACTTCCTATAACGGAGTTACTTATAGCGGGGTCCCTTATAGTAGGGTTACCTAGAAAGTAGAGTATACGGAAAAGTTCAACTAAGAACAAAGATTTATAATCGATTCGCTAATAGTTAAGAGGTTCTTCGTAAAGGTCGAGTACCTATCCGGCGGGTTTAAGGTAAATAGGAGTAAGGCCCTCTTTATCTCGTTATTAAGAGAATTCCCGAGAAGAGTAATTCGAATACTCTTCTCTTTCGGGTTCGGCTCGTCCTATAAAAGGGTATTAGATAGTCCGGCGTTTATAAGGACTACTTTAAAGCGAGGAAGGTAGGTAGTATTAGGCTTATTATCGCGTTATTAGATCCGAGAGAGAGTTTAAAAAGCTCGTCGGTATTAGTTCGTACCGTTATATATACTATTTAGATAGTAGAGGAATTCCCTCGCGTTCCTGCTTCCTTTTTTAAGAGCGTTCTATATTATTGTCCTTACTATTCGTACCGTACTATCGTTAAGTCTACTTATAAGGTAGAGGAATTAATTAAAGTCGTTACTAATAGTATCCTTATCGATAGCTTAATAAGGAACGTTGTTATCCGGAAGGTTAAGTACGAGAAGGCTAGTTCCTTATTTCTATCGGTCTAATCGAGGTAAAGGTATACCTATCCGGCTAACTAATGTTAGTGCCTTAGGCCGTAGGTCTAGCCGACCGTAACATAGCTAGTTTAGCTTATATAGCGAGATACTAATCTTCCTATTCCGATCGTTTACTACTAAAGGTTTATAGTATAGGAATACGCTCCTTAAGGCGGCTATAATAGCACCGCTAAGGATTGCTATAAGGATTACTACTAAGGTAGTAATCCGGGTCGAGCATGCTATTGTCTTGTTGTCTCGTAATAATAGAGATAACTAATACTTAGCGTAAGCTAGCCGAATATAAGGCGAATGGCTTACGCTTATATATTAATTTCTATAAGAATTAGTCTTACCTTTTATCTAGTAGATATTAGGCGTTCTTTATATTGCTATAGACCCTATCGTCCTTATAATTCTAATTCTTCTACCTCTTCGAGGGTAGCAATCTATTAAACCCTATTAAGATTAAGAACTATTAAGATACCTGCCCGACGTATTACTAGAGAGCCCCTATAGGACTTACGACCGGACGAGTTGCCCAATATAGAGTAAAAGCTAGGGCCCTAGATATATAGAGAAGATCCTTAGGGATCCGAAGATAACTATACGTCGATACTGGAAGAGTCCGTAGCCGAAGCTATCGCTAGGCTAGAAGCTAAAAAGGAAGCCTTAAAGAAAGAAGAAGTCCTCTACGCCCTTTAGCTAGAAGTTTAGTAGATAAAGCTTAGCCGTAACCGTAATAATATAGAGAGATAGGGTATAGCGCCGTAAGCGGCGGTATAGAACCTATCGACTATTAATAATAACCTTTAGAGTATTACGTAGTCTATTCGTACTACTAGCGTATACTATCCGCCTAGTGTCGGAGGTAGACCTAAGCTTAAGGATCCTATTGTATTTAAGGGATATAATATTAAGGAAGCGAGGGACTTTATTCGCTAGTTGGATCTAGTGTTCCTAAACTCTAGCTATTACTACGTTACTAACTATACTCGCGTTTCGTACGCTATTATATAGCTCGGTAGTAATGCGGCCGATCTTTAGTATAATAGCTACTAGGAGAGTGTAGTGCCTAATAATTACACTTAGGAAGATTTTAAGCATTTCGTTCGTAATATAGTCGGTAATTATATTAATCGTTTACTTAGTATATTACTAGAGTACAAAATAGCGTATTAGAAAACCGAGTAGAGCGTTAAGAACTTTACGATCGAACTTAATATACTAGAGAGCTAGCTCGAGTATACGGAGAACTAGCTTATACGGCACTTCCTCGTAAAGATTAAATCTTCGCTCCGCTCGGATATCGTAAAGAATTACGAAATACTAATAACGCGAGCCGAAGTAGTTATGCTAGCTACGCGATTAGAGGCCGCCGATAGGAGCTATACTAAGGCCCTTTCTAGAGCTAAGTATAGCCGCAATAAAGACTCTAAAAATAAGAGCAATAAGAAGAACAAGCGCGAATATAAAAGGAATCGTAATCGCGACTCGAAACTACGTAACCGAAGCGATCGCGTACTACCTACGAATAGTAGGCGGAACTAGCTAAAGGATTTCGCCGACGTCGTATGCTTTAAATGTAATAAGAAGGGGCATTACGCTACGACTTATACGGCTAATCCAACTAGTATACGTAAGGTCGACGCTACTAAAGAGGAGTCGAAAAAAGCAAAGGACTTAAAGAAGGGATCCGATCCTTAAGTCTAGAGCCGACCTAGGATCGAGTAGTTATAGACTACGCGCCCTACTACCGCGGTATAGTCGTAATACCTATAGCGAGCGCGGAGTACGAGGCGAGTTTCCTCCTCGATAATATAGCAGATACAAACGTCGTTTTAAGAGAGTTCGTTTTGAAGACGGGCATCCCTATTAATAAGAGAGTAGTACTACTAAGAGTCTCTACCTTTACTAGCGAACTCGGACACTACTATAGAGTATATACCCTTCGGGTGCGGCTTATAGACTCTATAGGAGTAACTAAAGTAATATAGGGGACTTTCTACGATATAAGATGCTAGAACCTAATATAATCCTTAGTCGGCCCTAAAAACGTTTATAAGGTATAATCGTTAATAGTAGCTACGATACGTAGTATTATAGTAAGTACTCTATTCTACGAAAGATCGAAGTTATCGACCTCTACGTCTTCGCGAAGGATTTATAAAGGAGTCGCGTAGTATATACGATCTCTATAAAGCTAACGGAGTATACTATAGGAGATCTACCCGATAAACTAGAGGCTTATACTAATGTCTTTTTTCCAACGCTAGAGCAGTTACGAAGGCGTTACGATAGAATTGAGCATAAGATTAACCTTAAGCTAGGTATAGCGCCTCCCTTAAAAAAGACGTATTATTAATCGCCCTAAGGGTAAAGCGAGCTTCGTACGTATCTTATAGAGGGCATTAAGAACGATTAGTTTAAAGTTAGCGATAGTAAGGTAGGTATACCTATCCTATTCGTTCTAAAGAAAGATAGTACCCTACGGCTATATATAGATTATTATAGGTTAAATAAAATTACCGTTAAGAATAGCTACCTACTACTTTTAATAGCCGAGACGCTCGATTAGTTGATAAACTACGAGTACTATACTACGATTAATCTTACCTAGGCGTATTATCGCATCGCTATTAAAAAGGAAGATCGGTAGAAGACTACCTTCTATACTAGGTACGGGAGTTACTAGTATAAGGTAATGCCCTTTAGGCTTACGAACGCACTAGTAACGTTCTAGACGTATATTAATCGAGCCTTATAAGGCCTCGTCGATATATGCTATATAGTATACTTAGACGACATCCTCGTCTATAGTATAACGTATTCGTAATACGTTCACGATGTTTACGTAGTACTTAAGCGTCTACGGAAATTTCGGCTATACGCCTAGTTTAAGAAGTATAGCTTCTTTAAGAAGATAGTGGACTTCTTAGGATACGTAGTAACTACTAATAGGGTACGTATTAATAACAGTAGGATTAGTGCGATCGCTAAGTAGCCTATACCCACTACGTTAAAGGAAGTTTAAGCGTTCCTTAGCTTTACTAACTTCTACCGGAGATTTATCTCCTATTACTCTAAGGTTATTAAGCCTTTAATAGACCTTTCGAGAGGATCTAAGAATAGTAAGAAGCTAGGTCCAATCGAGTAGTAAGCTCCTTAGTAAGAGGCGTTTAAGAGATTAAAGAGATCCTTTTAGGAGGCTCTAATCTTAAAGCATTTTAACCTAGTAAAGAAGTTACGTATAGAGACCGATGTATCTAATTTTACGATTACCGGTATCCTATCCTAACTCTTCGATAACGAGTAGCACCCTATTAGCTTCTAGTTAAGGAAGATGCTTCCCGCGTAGATAAACTATGAGACTTACGATGAGGAGTTGCTCGTAGTCGTTAAGGCGTTTAAATAGTAGCGTCTATATCTAGACGGTGCTACGTATATAGTCGATATAATCGTAGATTATAATAACCTTAAGAGCTTTATAACTATAAACTAATTAAACGGTCGGTAGGTACGTTAGGCTATTAAGCTCGCGCCTTACAACTTTATAATTATATATTGCACTAGAAAACTTAATCTAGCCGATATAACCTTACGCCGAAGTGATTACGAACTAACTATAAAAGAGACAATAGGTTATTTGAATATGCTATTACCGAGTCTCTAGAACAAGCTACGAGCTTAGTTAGAGGGTATAGCAACGCTTACCTAGGCTAATAGCCTCTTAATTAGAAGGATTAATACAACCTTCTAATTAATCGAGTCTAAGAGAATTGTATCTAAGACGCCGGTAGCGCTATTAGATAATCGTACGCCGTATCCTTACCTCGGAGTATTATACGTACTATCGCGAAAGACGACGGTCTATATATATATGTCCTAAGCCTACTCTACGACTATATAAAATTAATTACGAAGGTCGACTAAGAGGCTTACGAACTACTTACGAAAGTAGAAGCATAGGGTGTTTACCGTACCGAATTAGGCTACGAGTACAACTATAGAGATAGGATATTGTATAATAGCGACGCTATATATATCTTAAAAGATTACGCGTTATAAGCGTAGATTATATATATATATATTACAATAATCCCTTAGCCGGTTATTTTAGTAAGAAGAAGACTATCGAGTTAATTAAACGTAAGTACTTCTAGCTACGTCTTATAATAGACGTCGTAGAATACATTGCTAGGTATAGTAGATATCTTATAAATAAAGCGCGATACTATCGGCTATACGGCGCGTTGTCTTTGCTTCTATTACTATAGAGAGCTTAGTAAGACATCTCTATGGATTTTATTACCGACCTACCTCCGAGTAAGCTAAACGGTTCTATGTTTACTACTATGCTTATAATCGTGGATCGATATACTAAGATAGTAAGGCTCGTCCCTATAAGTAGATAGTGCATAAGTAATAAACTTATAGGCATTCTAGAACGAGAAGTAATTCACTTCTTTAGAGTACCTAGAAGTATCGTAAGTAATAGAGGATCTGTCTTTATAAGCTAGTATTAGTCTAACTTCTACTTTAAGGCAAAGATCAAAAGGAAGCTATTAATAGCGTTCTACCCTTAGATAGATAGTTAGACTAAGAAGGCAAATTAGACCCTTAAGTAGTACCGTCGTATATATATTAGCGAGGATTAAACTAAGTAGGCTAAGGTATTATATTAGGTAGAGTTCGCTATTAACAACAGTCTATAAGGGACTCTAAAGTAGAGTCCTTTCTATACGCTATATAGATAGAACCTAGACCTTATTACGTCTTTATTGTCTCGGGACGAGACTCTTAAGGGAAGGGCGCTAGTAGCTATAGATATAGCAAAGTAGTTACGAGAGTAATATAAACGGTTAACGGAGCGTTAGAAGCGTATAGTAGTAATATAGAAGAAGCACTACGATAAGGGACGTAAAGTAAGAAGCTATGTCGTCCGTAATCTTATACTCCTCTCTACTAAGAACTTAAAGATAGACCTTCCTAAGAAAAAGATAGGTCCAAAGTTCGTTAGGCCGTTCCGCGTTATTAACGTCGTCGGTATATAGTTATATTATCTAGCACTACTAAACACGATACGAATATATAACGTATTCTATATCTCCCTTCTAGAGCTATAGACTAGGTACGAGAACCCCGAAGAGGTTACGATAATGCTAGTTACGGATAAAGTAGGAGAGTAGGAAGTTAAAGAGATTCTATAGGCTAAGAAGGTTAAAGAATAGCTAATATATTTTATTAAGTAGAAAAGGTAGCTAGAGGAGTATGCTACATTCGAGCCCTATAATAATGTTAGGGACTACGAGGCTCTAGATATATTTAAGGCAAAGCCTAAGCGTAAGAGGGGCGAACGGTAGCTAAAGATATTATATAAGAATAAAAAGTATACGTACTTAAAAGGTTATTAACCTATCTATATATTATAACTATAGGACTTTCGAAGACGCCGCTCCGTAACGAGTGCTTACCCTCTTTCTAAAAACAAAAGTCTATTTAGTGTATTATAGATCTTTATCTCCCTCCGTAGTATTAGTAGGCTCCGCCTTAATAGCGGGTACCTTTCCTCCTACGTTATCGAACGTCCCGCTATTACTATTATTCTTATAGCGTAGGAAGCGCGGAGTCTAACTATATAGCCTCTAGCTACTACCGAGCGTAGTAAGGATGTCGGAGTAGCCCTAGCGCTCCTCTAGGAGTATTAGGACAAGCGAAGAAATTAGTTAGCGTATATAGGACAAAGGGAGTACGAAGGGCTTATAAGAATAACTATCTCCGCTAAAATCCGTAGAGAATCTACGATATCGGAGACCTTTTATAGGCCCTTACCGACGAGCTCGATAGGACGAGGCGTAGTCTTCTTCTACGTCGCCTTAAAAAGCTAAGCGCTATAAAAGAATTGCTAGAAGATAGCAATCTTCTCTATAGTACCCTTATAGGCGGCGTCTACGTTAGTAATAGGAGTATTGTTATCTATACGACGGAGTTGTAGTAGCGTAGCTTTAGTAGTATCCTAAGAGATGCGGTAGCTAAACGGAAGCTCCTTATAAGTCTACTTTATAGCTCTACGAGTAGTTAGCGAATATAAGCCGAGAGGATACCGAAGTACTTACTTATATCCTTCGTAGTAGATATATACCAAGTCGTATAAACAATTATAGTTAACTGTAGCGGAGTAATTACCGCGGTTACCTTTACTAATATAGCTAGCGTAGTACTAGTAAGGACGAGGCGTACGAGTACTATAAGGTACCTTTAAGT
This sequence comes from Zymoseptoria crescenta, assembly GCA_026122155.1. Lineage (NCBI taxonomy): Eukaryota > Fungi > Ascomycota > Dothideomycetes > Mycosphaerellales > Mycosphaerellaceae > Zymoseptoria > Zymoseptoria crescenta. Next base: position 12,197 of record JALRMM010000646.1, read on the forward strand.
AAGCCGGCGGAGGAGAACCTTTATACGCCTTACTTAGAGATGTCGTAGCTATAGGCTCGATAACCTTATTGTCTTCGTTACGTTACGAAAATCCAAAACGCGAGTCCAGCGATTTTGCGAGTCGCGGGTAAGGCTAGTAAGTCGCGTACGAGCCTAGCGAGTCGCACCTAAGTTACTAGCGAGTGACTAGTAAGTCGGCCGAGTCTAGTAAGTCGCGTAAGTCGACTACGAGGTAACTACGAGGCCGGTCGCTCGTAATATATATATATTAGTCACTACTAAGTCGCGCGTTGTTCTTTATAGTCTATATAAAGTCGCGTACGAGCCTAGCGAGTCGTACCTAAGCTACTAGCGAGTTACTAGTAAGTCGGCCGAGTCTAGTAAGTCGCGTAAGTCGACTACGAGGTAACTACGAGGCCGGTCGCTCGCAATATATATATATCAGTTACGCGTTGTTCTTTATAATCTATATAAAGTCGCGTACGAGCCTAGCGAGTCGCACCTAGGTCACTAGCGAGTTACTAGTAAGTCGGCTACGTCTAGTAAGTCGCGTAAGTCGACTACGAGGTAACTACGAGGCCGGTCGCTCTTAATATATATATATTAAGTTACTACCGAGTCGCGCGTTGTTCTTTATAGTTAACATACTTGACTATTATTTACGCCAACGACATCTACTAGTTATTCGTAGCACGACTACTTACTACGAGATACACCGAACGTTAACCGGATAGAATTACGTAGTCTCAACGTGCTATCGTATTACTACTCTAGGCCGGCGGCGTCGACGCGTATGCTATACTACCTACTAAACCTCTAGTCGTGCCTTATACTCCTTAAAGTAGCAAGTCCAAATCCTTATCCTCTACTCGCGGCTACAACATAGCCCTCTATATCTTAAATTAGCATGTCCATGTCCTGGTCTACTAGACGCGGGTGTAATAGAGCTAACTTCGCTACCTCGTCTTTATTATTATCGTCGCTATCGCTACCGCTATCGCTAGGCTCGAAGTCTAACTCTTTATCTAACTCGTTACTATTATATAAACCGTCGCCTTTGCCGACCTTCCTCTTTTTGCTACTGTCCTTACTCTTACTATTGCTATTCTATCCACCCTTATCGGCACTACGACCGGTGTCCCTATCGTTATTACCCCCTCCGTCGCTACTATTACTAGCATCGCTACTAACGTCGAAGCCATTATTATCCTTATTCTCGCTAGTAGACGACTTAGCACTACTATCCGGTATCTCTTCCTTATTCTTCGTTCTATAGACGCTAAAGACACGACCTCTCGCTAAAGCCCTAATCTCGAGTAGCTTACTGCGGCTTAAGGTGTCGGTAAGTTTATAGAGGTAGGCCGTTAAGTCGGCTACGAGGCTCCGGAGGTCGGCTTCGCTACTATAACTACTATATTCCGCGATAGGTACGCGGACGTAGCGGCGTGTAAGACGAATCGAATAAGTGTCCGTAACGGATATACTAACGCGCGGCTTAAGGGCTATAGTAGGTTAATAATAGGAAGCATTACATTCCTTAAATAGACGCACCTTTATTGAGGCTACACTTCTTTATAACTCCCGTAACGACGCAATTTATGCATACGCCGTCGAACATCTCTATACTAGCACTATCTATTGCTATAATGCACTTGAAGTAGAGGCTATGTCCGTATAGGCACCGCTTATACTATCTAGTCTCGACGTTATCGAAGCGGTTTACGGAGGTCTAGCCGATTATAGCGGGTAGAGCGTTAACATTCGCGTAGACGTTCACTATCGCCTTGGACTTCTTACGTATATTAAAGTTATATTCGAAGGAGGCGCGGAGGCAATCGTCGTTAATAAGCCTATCGAAAATAGGAGGTCGGTTCGAGGCGCTAATCTTACTTAAGTGTTAGTCGGTATATACTACGCCTTAAGTTGTAAACATAATTTCGGTGTTTACTAGAGGTATTAGAGAAGCTATAATTATAGAAGGCAGTTCGTAAACTTACTATCGTCGTGAAGACTCTATCTACTAGATATATCTAGGAATTAGAACGGTAGCTACCCTAGCAACGCTATACTAGAAGTGGAGATAAACGTAGTTTAAGTGAGTTCTAGGCGGTTAGTAGTACGAGGTTGGTCGTAGTGTTGAGGTTAATGTAAGGCTTAGTGCGTCGCGCTATAATCGAGTAAAAAATAACCCGTAGCTAAGCCGTGCGTTTATATAAGCTATACTTAACTTCAGCCGGATATCTTTTTAGTACGTATTAGGCTTTTAAATTAGCGTTAATCTAGCGGTAAGTTACGAGTCTAGGACTAAGAAAGGCCCTTAACCCCGATATATCCTTATACGCTTCCTAGTCGTGTTTACTTCCTC
>JALRMM010000647.1:0-14548 GCA_026122155.1 Zymoseptoria crescenta
CGAGGGTAGAGTGTCTCCTATATCGAAGGGCTAATTCCTAGCGAGGGTCTCCTAAGTATCGGGGGTTCCTTCCGTAGTACTATCGACTAGCTTAAGGTACTCCTCGGAGTCTGGAATCTTGCTAGCATTAATTTCTATCCGGACTAACTTCTTCGGTTTTGTTACTCGGTTCTTGTCTTCCTTTAGTTTCGTTACTAGATCCCTCCCTTTTAAGGGAGGGAGAGATCTTATTACTATATTAAAGTTAGCAGCATAGGGGTCGTCCTTGTTAATATACACTAGGTCTTCCGGGATACTTCCTATAACAACGCTATAGAATCGAGCCCCTATCTAGGTAGAGTCCTTCGATCCTAGCAGTATACTGTTCGCCCTAGTAGCTAGTAATAAGGGCTACCCTACCGCTCGCAGCGGACGAGATAGAGTAGCCGGTAGTATAGGACATAGGCTAGGGGCTAGCGACTAGTCGATAGGAGGAAGTAGCATCCGAGGGGTAGTGAAATTAGTAGGTAGTTTATAGGTCGGCTAATGTCTTATAGTATGTTCGATATTAATATATGCTAGCTAGGTAATCGGGCGTCCCTATGCCTCCTCGATTGCTAGTATTAACATCCTAAGCTTCGGTTAATCTTAGTAGTTCCGGAACAATAGCTTTCTTCGGTTAATATTACCCCCTTTTCTAATATACTATTTCTTTTCGGAGTCGCGATAAGCCTATCCTACTAATAGTAGGAAATGCATATACTTGCACTCCTATATAGTATATCCCGGCTCGAAGTAGTAGAAGCATATTAGCTTGTCTGCCGAGGATTAACTATAGGCAGTAGAGCGGCTATATAGGACTCCTAAGGCTAGCGGTGCTAGGTTTAAGGAGGCTATGTATGCATAGTACTCTTACGAGTTATTAGTAGTAACACTAGCAAAGTAGGACTATCCGATTTATCTAGGGGGGTTAATAGCACCTCGTCGTGCCTTAGTAGAATTGTCTCGATCTAGCTTCGCTATCGTTAACTTTATTACCTTATTATAGAGTTCGTCTATGTCCGGTTCCTTTACCTTCTATATCCTTAATGTCTAAAGACCGTCGTTTAATGTATCTAGTTTCGGGTACCTCTTTTTAGTCTAGGTAACTAGCTTAATAGCGACCTCGTTACTAGTGCTACTATATATCTATTAGTATACAATGCGGCTAGTAACGTACTTAAGCGTCGTATTGTAGAGAGTGGAGAGGTCTATATAGGACAATATCTCCAAGACGTCGATTTCCAGCTTACTTATAATTTCGTGTCTAACCTTAGTAGGCAGCCCCTTAAGGAAGAGGCGAAATCGAGCAACGTTGTTGTACTAGTTAAGAGGGATCCGGTTCGACATAGCCCGGAAGGTTATAATATACTGCCTCAGATTATTAGTAGTACCTATAACGTCCTAGACCCTCTTTTTCGAGTAGAACTGTTCGAGGAATAGTAGGCCGTACTTATACACCTAGCTATCGTAGCTCTTATAGTAGGCGAGGGCATCCTTCTAGAAGTAATCGTAGTTACCTCTAGTATAGGTGTCTAGACTCTCGAGCTATATACGCACATCCGGGATAGTATAGCGAGTAATAAGGCGGATCCTCTAGTTATCCGGGGTTTATAAGCCTAAGAAGTATAGTTTAAAGAAGTCGTCTATAGCCTAAAAGAAGGTAGAAGTATCGGAGCCGTCGAAGAAGGGAGATCTATTTTCTCTAGGGAAAGGGGCACGGCTACGAGAGGTAGGGGCCGGAGTCCGAAGAACGGTAGTAAGGGCCTAGATAAGGTCTATAACGTTTAGGTTAGTAGATTAGGAAGGGGGGCTGTTACTATAAGATGCAGCGTTAGTAGAGGGGCGTCTATAGTACTAATTAGTAATGTTATTGTTAGAGCTATCGGTCGAGTTAGTCGCGAAGCGGGTAGAAGGAATCGTATTATCGTCGCGGAAGGACGACGCGTCTAGAGGGGACTAGAGAGGTATTGCCGCCCCCGAATTACTAGGACGGCTTAGTAGAGCATTTAATGCTTCGGACGCGCTAGCTATATACTTACGCTTAGTAGGGATAGCGGGCTAGTCGCTAGCGGGTTGTTCCTTAGAGGACGAGGGTTTGTCTTTAGGTGTCGACATAGTAGATTCTTTTAGCTAAGAAATTAAAGCACTTCGTTAGAAGTAGGTATATTAGAGATATAGGCAAATAGGAGTAGTTGCAGTGTCTCTTTTATGCCTCGGAGGGGGCGTAGGCTAGTATTTTAGTGTTTCCTAGACTATTAGTCTAGCAAAGAAAGCGAGACTCTAAATAGGGCTAGTAGTGTTACTACGTCGCCCAGAGGGGGCTATCGGTGTTGGATCCGCTTATTACTATTAGGTCCGCGAGCTAATACTGTTTAAGCTCGACGGCGATACTAGAGTCTCGAAGGGGAAGTTGCGGAAATAAGGTGTAGAGTAGACTAGGTGCTAGTAGCGTATAGGAGTATTAGAACCTTTCCTAGACTAGTAACTCCTAATAGTCTAGCAAACATTATAAGCCTAGAGAAGGTTCGATAGTGTCTCTACATAAGGGATACGGTAGCGTGTATATAGAGCAGTAGATAGTGTTCTCGTATACGGCCGTAGTGCTAGGTGTACTAGCTACTCTTTTTAGATCTCTAGGTACTCGGTAATAGAGCGGCGGGTCCTATTCCCGTATACGAGGCACGGTAGTGCTCGTAATACTAGTAGTGCTAACATCGATAACAGTACTAATGTCGGTAGTAGGACGATTATTACCGCTCTAGCCGCGAGGTAGTCTAAGCGGTGCTCGTACGTCCATTCCCCTAGAGAACACGCTACTAGTTAGATACTCCTTACCCGCCTAGCTACTACGGTATATTAAGACCGCGCCGACATTGTTCTTAGGGTATTCGCTATCCCCGCGTTAAGGAGACTTAGCACCTACTTCTTCCGGCTCTACTGCTAGTAACGATCTACTAGTTACGTAATCGTTTGTCTATTTGTGTCTATAGTATCTATCGTGTCTATAAGGAGACAGGCGGACGGTAAAGAGGGTATATCTTTAGAACTTCTTCTTCCGTAGTCTGGATTCTCTCCTTAGCAACTAGCCGGAAGTCGTTGTTAAGGTAGTAGGTAGTCTAGCTAGTAAGAAGGACCCTCGCCCTTAGCTACTATAGTATGTTAAAACCGCACTAGCATCCTCGCTACTATCTCTCTACCGATAGTAATAATCTATTAGTTACGTAACCTTTCGTATTATAATGCCTATAACATCCATTATGTCTATTATATCTATAAGGGGGTAATCGGCCGGTAGGGAGGGTATATCTCCCTAGGTATTAGTCCTCTATAATCTAGATTCTTTCTTCTTTAGCAACTAGCCGGAAGTCGTCGTTAGGGGCTATCTATAGAGAAGACAAGAAGCGAAGGAGGAGCGCGGTAGGTAGTAGGCGAAGCTATTACAGTAGGAATTTTAGTCTAGGAGGCTCCTTTTACCCCCGAGATACCCTCTTTCTATAGTAGAAACCTCTCCGTAGTACGTGCCTATTTTAAGAGCGTGTAGTAGACGCTAGAGGTGTAGTCCCTAGTGCATATAGCGGAGTAGCTAGTCTAGAGGTAGCTATCGTCGAGGGATAAGAAAAATTTTCTCGGCTGCTCCTATAGCCGGTAATATATACGTAGCTATTCGCGTACATTAGGTATTAGTATTTGGATTCGAAATTAGATTTGGATTTGGACTTGGATTTGGATTTGGACTTGGAGCTGCATCTACCCTAGCTAAGGGGTAGAGGTATTTAAGGTTATTATAGTCGTAGGTAGTTATTATAAAGGTGTAGCTTCCTACTTAAGGATACGACCGGCGCATTTCTCGGATATCGTATATTTCTCGTAGGCTCGTCGCTTATAGTATACTACTGCTATCCTATATATCTTACTATACCGCTAAAGCGAGTGTAGGAGTCTTATATCGTCTACCAAAATGTAAGGGGGGAGTATACTTAGACTCTAAACTCCCGTCGGATAGTAGTAGTATACACCGGAGGTGTAGTAAAAGAGGGCTATAGAAGGTAAACATATAAAAAGAAGACGAGGGAAGGTAGATAGGGGGGGCAACGAGGAGGTAGATTTAAGTACTATATGCTATTGTGCCTTCGAAGTGCTAAAAGGGTAGCATAATAGAGGATAAAGTCTATTAGCTGCCTAGCGACGAAGGTAGCACTACTAGATACACGTAACTAGTGCGACTTTCCCTACTACACTACTATTACACTATAGACTCTATGCGAGTAGATACTACGATAGTAGACACCGCGATAGTAGATACTACTATTAACGCCTAGAGTCGTTACTATTATACTACGCCCGTAGTCCGTACTAGTAGAGTCTATTAAGGAGGTAGAAGTGCGGAAGGAGGTAGAGTAGCTACGGCCGAAAGAGGTAGACGATATTAGCGTTAAAACGAGCGGCGAGACGGATAGAAGTAGTAGTAGTAATAAGAGCGCTACTCTAGAGCAGTTATAAGCCGGTAGTAGTATTCGCTTTACGTAGAAAGATCCTAAGATTAAGGCTATAGTGCATAGCCTAAACAAGTCCTTAGAAGCTAGTATGCGCGTAGATAGCGGTATAAAAGAAGTAGCGCTCGTAGCGGCGGTGGAGGCTATTAAAGCTGTTACACTAGTTAGCCGTTATCGCTTCTTTAATAATAGCACTATTAGTAGCAAGGTTAAGGGCCTTAAGAGCGAGTAGAAGATATAGAACGAGATGCTCTTATTGTCCGGCTAGGGTTTTAATAACGAGACTAGCTGTCCTTTTGCCGAGCTAGAGGTTATGGACCTTTACTTCGCTATCTATAAAAACGCTCGGAAGTTTACTAAGAAGCCGCTCTTTCTAGCGACTAAGCTAGATTAGCTATTTCGAGACATAGCGGCTATAGGCGTGTATGCTACTAGTATTAGAGGGAAGGCGGACAAGTCGCTCGGAACGGATATAGAGGTAGACGATATAACCGCGCGTAAGTAACGTACGACTAAACTAGCTCGTAAGAATAAGCGTATAAAGGGTACGTCGGAAGGTACGATATATTACCTAGTAGATATCCTATAAGAAACGTTAGTAGCTCTAGCTCCTTAGCTTACGCTAGAGTAGTCTATGTATAAGGCGGTATTCTTACCGGACATAAAGCCGTATAAAGGACTTAAGCCGTAATAGCGAGTCCTCGTTTATTAGCTAATAAAGGAGCTCGGAATGCTAGAGTATTAGAGCGACGTGCTTAAGCCGGATTATAAGGAGGCGTTCGTCTTCTAGGCGGTAGATAAGTTAAAGGACAGACACGACTTCCGGAGTGCTAGTAGGGCTAGTAGTAGTAGTAGTAGTAGAAGAAGAACGTCGAGCGATATCGAAGAAGAAGAAAGTAATATTAATAACAAGTTTGCTAACTTATCCTTTAGTAAGTCCTAGGATTAGGAAGCGAGGAGCGGAAGTTGTCTTTTAATATACGTAGAACTATAGTATAGCCCCACTTTTGCTCGTTTTACACTAAAAAAAAAACCCTTTTTAAAGTCGATAAAGCCTCCCGTATATTGTACTATAACGCTCTCCCGATTGTAAGATAGGCTAGTTTGCTTATTTATTAATTAACTACACCTTACCGTCGCTATAATTCTTCCGTTTAAACTATAAAAACTCCTTTACTATCTACTACCTCTTCGACTAGATACTCCTTATATGCCGCCCACATATCCCTAGCTAATTAATCCCTCTTTATAGTTATCGTCGTCCTTAGAGCTATATCCTTAGCGCGCTCCGCTACCTCGTCGTCGAATAGCTAATAGTTCGTGTTATCTTCTACTAGCTCTACCTACGGCGTGCGACCGAATCTAATTAACATATTATAAAGAGCTATATAGGCATACACTAGCTACACCTACGTAGCTATATCGAACGGCGGACTAGTCTCGAAGATGCGGAAGCGCTTCTTTAACATACCGAATGCTCGCTCTATAACGTTCCTTAGCGACGAGTAGCGTAAGTTAAAGAGCTCCTTAGGGTTCTTCGGCTTTATGCTAGCTAGGTATTGCTTCCTTAGATAGTACCGCACTCTACGGTAAGGCACTATAGTAATCTCGCTGTTCGAATACCTAGTATCTCTAAGGTAATAGCAGCTATCTAGTGCGTTAAAGCCGTATAACGAGCGCGCGTTGTTAAGTATACGGCTATTATAAGCAGAGCCTTCCTATCTAGCTAATATAAACGTAAACCGTATAGTTATGTCTACTACTACTAGTACGTTCTATATAAGGGTGCCCTTCCGGTTTCTAAAGGGTGCTTATTTACCCTTTACGTGTACGAAGATATAAGAGCTATCTAGCGCCCTAACATAGTTGTTAAACTATAGCGAATACTTATATCCCCTCGTATTAATATGCTAACAATCCTCTACCCTCGTAGGCTTTACTACCTCTTTATAGATCTAGTATACCGTATCTAGTACCTAACGGAAGATCGATCTAATAGTTAATAGCGAGTATTAGAAGTCCTCCGTAATATCGCGATACCGGTCGTTATAAGTAACTATATAAAGGAAGATTAATAACCTCTAAGGCTTACTAATTAGCCCTCTACGGACGCCTTTTAGATAAGGATGTACGAGCTTATATATAGCTTTAAAAGCTCTCGGTTTATAACGCGTATATCGATATAAGCGTATATAGTTTCGAAGGATGTCGAAGGTAAACCGCTTACTATGCTATATATCTATATAGACCGTCTAGACACTACCTAGTATACGGTAGCTATGCTCTTCTAGTATAGCTATAGCTACGGCGGTAAGAACTATTATATTACGGTAGTAACGATTAATACGCTAACGCTCCGAGGATATAGATAACTCTATTATAGTACTAGTAGTAGTAACGACAACGATAGATATATAGTAAGCTAAACAACACCGATTAACGCGCCGGTAGCATGGACGCTTACTCCACCGCTTAACCGAACAACACTATGGATCGACATAACATTAAACTTCCACTATTGCACACGCTAATATCGACAACATGGCCCGAGCGCTCAAGTTACGCCGCATCTTAACCGGACACATCCTTGAGGTCCTTTGGAATAGATCCTATCCGCTGTATCTAGACATCTAACACTGTTGCGTCGCCTGGCTCGGAAGTGCTTCTTTGTCTTCGAGCATCGTCGTATCGATCTATGGTGCCCTCGCTTTTCTCTGCAGGATGATCAGTACGGTGAAGCTAGTCCTTCAGTGTCTACCAAAGCCCTAGCGGACCACCCTCCCTCTGACAATCGAAGGAAACTCGGCGAAAGCGCCCTCGGAAGGAATCAGAATAGTAACACCGCCATTTATAAATGTATATCAAGAGTCATTCACACACATGCCGGGCAAGCAAGAAAAGGAGATCGATCTCCCATCCTTTCCCCAAACTCTAGCATCATTCCGAGAAATGCCGCCAAAAAAAATCCAAAATGCCGCAAGGTTGGATGCTTTTTTGCTCTTCGCAAGCAGAATCCACACATACACACACACACTCCGTTTTTCCATGCACGCTCAGCAGGAATTATACTCCCATATGCACACACTGTGACATCATCCAAACATTCTCATCTTACGCTTTCGACACCATATCCATCCTCGGCCTCAACTGACCCGCCAAGTCCTCTCGACTCGCGACAAACTCCTTCGGAATCCTGCTGACTCGATACGCGCCGTCCCTGACCGCCTGGTGCTGCATCGCAGAAATGCCACTCCTGACCGACCGAATAGATCCTGCATCGCTGCCGCCTCCCATCATGGCCGGATCCCGCATTCTACTCGGCGGAGCGAAGTCCAGAGCCGTGAAAGTTCCACTTTTCCTCAAGTCGTGAGGGGATGGCAGAACAGCCAGCGCGTCGAACGATGATGCCAACGGTGTGAAGGCCCGCACGGAAGGTGAGTATGGCCTAGCCCCACCAAACGGCGAATCGGGACGAGCGCCGTTTTGTACATTGCGGATGGAGGATGGAGGCGCAAAGTCGATGGGGTTGGAGATCCAGACGTCTTGGCCGAGTTTGTGGGGCGTCGGAAGAGATTGAAGAGGCATCGGGGGAGGGAGCTTCTTCGCTGGGACCATGGGTCTTCCGCGTGCGCCAACAGGACCGCCGTAACCCATTGGTCCGCGACCGCCGGACATGGTGGAGTGGGAAGAGAATTTGCGCAAGTGTTGGCCAGGGAAGGGCAGGGGAGAATTGGGGCCTGAGACACGGGGCTTGGATCGTGGTGGAGGAGTCATGGCGCGGCGGCCGGGAGGTTGCGCGTATGGCATGGGTCCGCCTGGCGCGTAGAAGCCGCCGGAATCGGGATCATAGACAACGCCGTCGAGAAGGTCGTTGTTGTATTCGTCTTCGTAGTAGGCGTTGGCGGGGAGGGGTTTCGAGTCGTCGAAGTATTCCTTGTAGAACGAGCGGATTCTATTCGCGCGGACTTCAGGGTTGTCTTCGGGCATATCTGCGGGAAGAGGGCGGGCACCCATCACGGATAGACGGTTCCCGGCGCCCATAATGGACAGGCGGTTGCCGCCCGCGGTGGAAAGACGGTGGGCGTCGACCATGGAGAGGCGAGAACCGGCGGCCATGACGGACAGACGCCGAGGTTGCGGTGCGTGGAGAGCAAGTCCCGCCTGGCCTACCGGCTCGTCGTAAGTGTAGTCTGCGTAGATGCTCGATGGGTCGATGTCGTATGGTTCGTCGATGATCACGCTGGGCATGACGGATGCACGAAAGTCAGTGTCGTCGTAGTTGCTTGATTCTGGCCGGTTGATCTGTGGTATTGTCATGGAGTCTTGACGAGGGGGAACGGGAATGGTAGATGACTTTCTCGGCGGAGGCATCATCAACGCGACAGGCTCTGGAACGGCTGGTGGAGAGGGCAGAGGTAGTGATTGTTTCTCCGCGACGACCGTCTCGTCCACGCTTGCTTTTGCGAGAGGTGAACGTGTGCGAGATATTGGGCTATGCGAATCGCGAGGCGACAGATCTCCAGGTGTGGACGGGCCCGGTGACATCGGGTCGCTGCGTTTGCTCGGTGTGATGGACATTGGGCGAGCATTCGCTATTAGTGAGGCGCGATCCTGTGGTACTGCGGATCGAGTAGACATGGAGTAGACAGAACCCTTCTCATCGTGTCGGTATCTGTCAGTTTCCGTGGAAGGTCGCATCATAGCGACTGGTCGGTATGGGTCGTGTTCATCGTAGTTTCGAGACATGCTGTGTAATGACTCCTTTGACGATTGCATCCCAGCCGGGAGGAGATATGGACTGGGCACTCCCAAGTCCAACGACATGCCGTGTCCTCGTTTTGACGCGTGTCCTGTCGGCCCACCAAGGTCCGTCACAATCATCTCAGGCCCTTTCTTCCCTTTTCTCGACTTTTTACCTGCCTGTGGCGGCATTGATCCGAGACCTTCCAGTCCAAAGTCCAGCGATTTGTGAGGATCGTTCATGTCTTCTGCGCGTTGCCGCTTGACATGTCTGCGGTGAAGGTAAGTTAAAACAATGATGGCGCCGCCAATGGGTACTCTAAGTCAATGTCAGTTGAAAGTCACAGAGGCGACCGTGGGTGATGTCTACTCACATGACACCGAGAGCGATTCCAATGTTTTGTGTCTTCATTCGATCATTGGGAGTGGGATCATCTTTGCTACTGGACTCCGCTCGCTCGGCCAAAGATCGGACCACAACGCGGAGGCCAGCTGCGGCACCATCGACCATGCGCTGGACGCGCGAATCCTCCGCTCGTGGGATATGCATGGTGTCCGATTCGAATAGTATCCTCACGATTGGTATGTTGCGAGCGCGACTCTGCCCGTGCGCGGTGTGTGAGCCGGCGGCTCGATGCGGTGCTCTCCTGCGTGCGAACGCGTCGATTCTATTATGCTGTCCTGAATGCTGTCCCTTTCAGGTGATGTCGCCGAGGGTGTGAAGACGTGTTGTGGTTGCGGTTCGAGGGTGTGTGGCGTGATGGAGTTCGTTTCAGGAGATCGCGTTCCGGGTGGTGTTTCGGTGTGTGTGTGGTGGTAAACGAATGTGGTGGTATGTACAAGGAATGACTGTGGTGAGGCCGGTGGGGTGAAAAAGAGTGTGGTAGACTATAGAGCCATGGTAAAGGAATGGAAGGGTAAAGAGTGGGAGAAGACGATGGTCCTCGATCTCGGTCGCGGGCGTTGTGCGGTGCAGGACGGGACGAGACGAGAGACGAAGAGGAAGAGGTCCAGGCCAGAAAGGGGAGGGATTGGAATGGAAGGACCCGCTGAGCCGCTGCGGGAACTTACCGTAAGCGTGTCAAGGCATCCCAGAAAGGACAAGCTTCGAGGTGCATATATTTCACAGTTTGGACCGATCACGACGACGTCGCCTTCTTCACACGCTCCACATCGTCTGCTCCCGTCCGTCTTGCCCCTTCAATGAACAGCGCATGATCGGTCCATTCTCCCCAACTGGCCTGCACATGTCTTCGGACTTATCGCCATGTCGACGCATGGCCGCCACGACGGGACGTTGAAAAAGCCACCAAGAGTTAAGCTTAGTTCTCCTGCAGGTACCGGGTGTTTGACGAACCAATCACACGTGCTCGCTTCCCTGCCAAACACATTGCATAAATAGCCCAGATATTCGAGTGTCTGCGATCCCCCGGACTGCGACTCCACTTGCTTATTGGCTGCTTGGCTTGTCCTGCAATCACGGAACACACTCCCTATACAGATCTTGTAGTATCGACGCCGTTTCGTGGAACCACGAGGCAATGTGCTGCAAGTATATAGCACCTCTGCAATAATAGCGGACAACAACAGTCAGCAGTCTACTTAATCAAGTTCAGTTGACTCGCCCAGCCAACTAGTCCCCGTTAAGAAACAAAACATCCTAGTTCCATGCGCCTCGCCTGGGGCTATGAGTATATGAACAACCCTCTAACCGGAAATGGACGGTGCTAGATTCGATTTTTAATTGTCGACAGGGCACCCTTGTTACGCTAGACAAGCCCCCCCTTATAGAAACAGGGCCCCCCTTCCCGAGCTAAATCCCCGCCCCTCTTCTAAGACAGCCTTATCGGCGGAAAGAACGCTCTTTATCGCGGCGCCCTAGGGAGCCTACGACCGGTAGTCGGGCGACGCGCCTCTTAAAAACAACGGAGTTAAAACGAGCGAATAAAAGAAACAAAAATCGTCGAATTCTACGAAAAAATCACAAGTTAGCGCATCCGAAATTAACGCGAAACCTTAAAACCTTGTTTTACAAGGTGGCTAATTAAACCGTCTTACGGTTGTTAAAAACCGTTTTACGGTTCGCACCCCAGTCGTCTTACGACAAGGACTCGACAGTTGTCTATATACTCATGACCCTCGCCTGGTTAACTAAACAATTAATCTCCGGGAACCCACTCTTCGTCGCTTCCACCTCCGCTCCTACGCATCTTCCATCTGCCTCGCCGACGTCGCCGCAAGTGTTGACGAGGTGAGAGATATGTATACAGTCGGCAAATCCGCCACTGCCGGGTGAAAGATGTCGCCTGGGTTTTCCACTTGATCATCACAAATCTGCTCTTCTGGTGGGTGACTTTCAACCGATATCACCAGCGAGTATCAGTGTTCATATCAACACTCGCTTGACTCGAATATCAATCTCGCGGGCCCCTGCTAATGATCATGGATTTGCCTGAAACCCTTTCCAACCTCACATTTCGGAACCGGCACGGAGCAGCAACAAAAACACACCGAACGACAATGTTGCTGGCAAAATGGTTACAAAGCTCTTGCTATGAGCTCAATGCTCGACCAAGATCTTGAGATGCAAAGATCCATGACAACGAATCCGCGTTGCCACAAGAGTCTGAACAGAACGGCTCGTCTAGTCGGCCGGAAACAGCAGTAAAGGACTTGCTCTCAGCTGTTGAACATATACTGGCGCAGGATCATAATGATTGGGTGTGACCTTATACCCCACAAGCACAGTGTCCAAGCAAGAGGTCGACCGGCGTACTCTTTGTCTGCTGTATGGCCCACCCCTTCTCACTGCTGATGATTGCAGAGCTTGCGGACATAGTCCCAGCTCCCGCAACCCTCGTGCAGCCCATCGGTGCAATTCCCAGGGTCGTAGCATTTGCAATGGAACATGCACTGGAACTCGCCGTAGGCGCTATCTCCGCAATAGCAGGAGATGCAGCCGCCGACGCACCACTTGCCGAAGACTGGGGTCGTGCCGGACAGCAAAGCGGCCAGGACGAGAATTGGTTTCATCTGATCGACGAATGAGCATTTTCGTCTGCGACAGACCGACAGCTTTTGGGCGGAGGGAAGATACCTTTTCGTTCGGCGGGTTGTGAGTACACTTGGCTGACGCAGTCTCGAAGGTTGTGACTCGGTGGATGTGAGTGTGAGAGTCTGGAATGACTGGAAGTGAGAGGTAATAAGGACGCAAGTGCATTTATGGGCGCGGCCCAGGGTATGAGATGACACGAGAGCCTTATTGAGATTGAAGGCGTCTGGACTCTAGACCAGGGAATCGCACCTTTTGTGCTCGCATGGCCCTTGATCCTGTACGCAGGTGTGCATGCATCCTTGGTGCGTCATATGTATCAGCTATGGATCACCTCTTGTCGATGGAGTGGATCGCAGCAAGCGCCGACGGCTGGTCAACGTGCGTACAGGTAGTGCCAGAATGTTCATGATGACGAGGATAGATTTGCGGCGTCCAAGTGTGCCCGCGGTTGACAGCGATCGAGCACAGAGCAACAGCAAGTGACAAGTGCAAAGAGGAGGTCGGCAGAGTTCGCGGCAGCTCGTCGAAGCTACCCTGGTTGCAGACCAGGCTCTCCTGGCCTCATACATAGGCCTAGAGTGGCCAACCGGTCGAATTCCGGAATTCCCGATATCCGAAAACGCGTTCCTACGATAGCGCGAAATTGTCTATAGAGGCTAGAAGTCCTATAGTATATATGCGCCGGAAGCCCTATATATAGACGCCGTGCCCCTATATATAGACGCTAGTGCGTATCTACGGAGAGATAGATAATATTATAAGAGACGAATATTGTTATTACGGACGCGATAGCGAGATATGTCTATATCTCGTAGACATTGCTTTTTCGCTATAGAATTTTAACAAAAGTCTTAGTAGCAGACAGAAGTTAGAGTAAAAACTCTAATCCTACCTCCGCGGAGGCTAAAGTCTATCCTCTTAGCGTTGTTTTAACGTTTGTTATAATAGACTATTACAACTTTTTTAATTAATATCTCTATAACTATATAGCGTAAGTACCTTACGATAATCGCGTTCTAATCGTATAATATAGGGCTATTTATAGGTGGACTTTTAAAAGGATCGCGACAGTTATAGACGGAGTTATACCCGATTTAGCTAGGAAGCTCTATACGAGAGTACGTATTCGCGCCGGTAGTAATATTGCTCGAGATATCCTTTAATATATCGATCTAGTACTACGGAAGGGAAGGCTAAGGGCTATTAAACCGGGCTTAAAAGAGAGTACGTAGTTACGATAGTTATGTTAGGGAGCTAGTGCCCCAGGCTGCTATAGACCTAATTCAGGCCTGCTCCGGGCCTAATACTAGCCCGAAGTAGGCCCGTACGAGGCCTTGGCACGTATACCTCCCTTTTGTTCCCTTCTACCTCCCTTCGGTTCCCTTCGGTAGGCAATATAGACATTCGTATATAGACTGCTTATACGTATTAGCTACTACCTAATTACACTCCCTTATAGTATATTGCCTCTTAACCTACAAAGGGATTAGCCGTACTAAGCACTAGAGCAGGTCTAATTTAGTACCGAAACGATGCTACTAAAGGGCAAAGCGGCTAAACGTTCGGCTAGACGTATAGGTAGATCCACCCGCCTATTAGCCGAGCTAGAGAATCGATCCGATACTGGAACGGTAGATTAGCGGATGCACGACGACGACAAAGGACCCGATTTAGAACGGAACTAGACCCTAACGAGCCCTAGAACAGAACTAATAGACCCGGACACCGACCCTAACTATCTTTAGGTCCCTCGACATGTCCGCAACTACCTTTAGTCCCTTCGATAGAGATCGCTAGACGGCATAAGTCCGGAGGAAAGGATAGAGTACGTAAACGCGAGAAGAGACGTTATAGCTATCTATAAGATAGAACTAGACCTAATTAAAAAAAGGAAGAGGACAACCTCGAGCGTAGACCTAACGCACTACGGACCCAGGCCTAATTCGGACCCGATTTAGAGCCTTCTTAAGTTAGGGCCGGAATGCACTCTTAAAACCGCTACCCCGGAGGCCCTTCGTAACTAGATTAGTAACTACGAAAACCGCTTCCATTTCTACGACGTGCCGGACAACATACTAGCTAATTATCGCTCTCGCCGTACTGCCTAGGCGATCGAAAGGGTTAGGCCAAAGGACCTCCGAGTAGCTATTATACGTTACTAGTCCCAAAACCCTAAGGACTACTCGGAAGATAGGGTATTCGAGTAGAGCGACCTAAAGGAGGTGCTCCGTAACTAGAT